>VUYV01000246.1:1218693-1346854 GCA_008711295.1 Anarhynchus alexandrinus
CTCCTGGGTGGTTTGTGTTTTGGTGTTTTTTTTTCTTCTTTCTCTCCCGTGCCGAATAGATTTAGCCTGTTAGTTGCAGATTAAATCGGCTGTATGTTTCTTGCCCTACCAAGCTGCCACTGTTGTTATAATGGCCCACAGGTGAATAAGCTTCATTCCAATTTGTTTGCTAGATGCAGCATCCTCTGAGGAAACAATTCTGAGATTGCATGCACTTTGTAAAGACAGTGGATTGACTTCAGATGACAGCTCCTGGGTGAACTGATTGCCCACAAGTGAGATGAGCAAAAGGGTCTATCTCCCTGCCCTTGGCTCCTTTCTAAATATTCCTCTGCTGGTATTGCAGAGTTAGAAGGAACAGGTCAGCTAATTGAGAAAGCCTAAATAACAACCTGTCACTTAGAGGAAAGCACATGCTCTTGATTCACAGTGGGTAACACTCATAAACCGAATCTCCAAGAAAGAGTACAATTCTGAAGATCACCAGGGGAAACAGACAAAAGCCACATATTAAAAGAAAGAGGGCTTGTTTTGCAGGCTTTGCTTTTGTTTCGAGACACTCACACCATAATGCACTTGACTTTGCATTTGACGCACAACCTGGTTCACTTTATGGAATAATGTAATGGATGAGGCTGGATGGGAACACTGGAGATCATCTGATCCAACCCCTCTGCTCAAAGATGAATCATTTAGTGCAGGCTGCTCAGGACAGTGTCTGGTCAGTGTTTGAATATCTCCAAGGGTGGAGACTTCACAACGTTTCTGGGAAACCTCTGCCAGTGTTCAACCACCATATGAGTGAAAGAGTTTGTTCTTGTGTTTAAATGGAATTTCCTGTATTTCAGTTTGTGCCCATTGCCTCTTGTCCTGCCACTGGGCACCACTATAAAGAGTCTGGCTGTGTCCTATTTACTTGCCTCCATCAAGAATTTATACACATTGATAAGATCCCCCTGAGCCTTCTCTTCTCCAGACTGAACAGTCCCAGCTCGCTCAGCCTTTCCTCATAGGAGAGATGCTCTTGTCCCTTAACCATCCTAGCAGCCCAACTGGACTCTCTCTGGTAGCTCCATGTCTCTCATGTACTGGGGAGCACAGGACTGGACCCAGCGCTCCAGATACATCTCACCAGGGCTGAGGAGAGTAGAAGGGTCACCTTCCTCAACCTGCTGGCAAAGTTCCTCCTAATGGAGTCCAGGAAGCTGTTGGCCATCTTTGTCACTAAGGTATGCTGCTGGCTCATGGTCAATTTGTTGTTCACCAGGAGTCTCTGGGCCTTTTCTTCAAAGTTGCTTTCAAGCCTTTCTGCCCACTGCCTGTTCTGGTACCTGGGGTTATTCCTGTCCAGGTGCAGGGCTTTGCACTTTGCCTTGTTGAACTTCAAGGGTTTCCTGTCAGTCCATTTGTCCAGCCTGTCAAGGTCTCTCTGGATGGCAGCATGACCCTCTGGTGTATCATCCGCTCCTCCCTGTTTTGTATCACCTGCAAACTTGCTGAGGCTGTACTCTGTCCCATCATCCACATGATTAATGAAGATGCTGAAAGGGATTGGCCCCAGTATTGACTCCTGGGGTACATTTTGTGTGAAGGAAATCAACTTAAAACCTGCAGAATTTTCAGTTAAGCCGGTTTGTATGTAGAGATTTGTCTCATAAAATATTTTAAGATTATACAAAATAATTGTTGTCCTGTTCAAAATCAAAATTTCCTTGTTCAATACTCAGCCTTCTACTGGAATGAAACATTTCACCCAAAAATTCTGGCCAGCTCTGTTCTTCAGTAGAATGCTTGAACTTTTTCTTGGGGATGAGGTGGAGGAGGAGGATGGGAAAAAAATAGCAATATGAGGTTTTACAGCAACACAGTTATTTTAAATGGGATTTTATCTGAAGATTTTGTGAAATTTTTGTGTCAGTTCAAAGTAAGGAGCAACAGACAAAGAAACCAAGAACTTTCAAGCATGGAGTGAAGTTGACAGTTTGAATAACTCAATTTTTTTTTCTAGAAATGATTGCAGAATTTATTTTTACTAGAGTCAGGAAGGAAGACAGCTTAAAATCTTCAAAATTTATTGTGAAATGGATTTTCATTCTGTGGTCAGTTCTATACTGAGAAAAGAAATTGTGAAAAAACTCCTTGATTATAAATCACCAATAAGTAATTGTGGGTATTGCTTTACTCAAAAGAGGTCTCCTTTTGTAGGCTAGCAATAAAGTACTGAGATTTAGAGAGAAAAGTAGTGATGCAAACAAAACTGTCTTTATCTGAAGAGTCACAGTCTATTGAAAGGGTCATTTCAATTTCAGGTTACTCCTATTTCATGACAATCACCATCTCTTTAATCAAAATTGAATACTGCAGCAAGCCAAGTTTCATTTTTATTGCTTCATGTAAATATATTGAAAAAATGCCAGTATAAACAATTGTAAGACAGAACCACCCATACAAACCCTGTTTTGTTTCTACTCTGAAGACAGGCTATCATTAAGTCAGAATTTGTAGTAATCATCTTTTACATTTAGTGCCAGTCTTCACAAGATACTTGAAATAACTTGCAGAAGCTAATGCTCAGCAGTTTCCACAGGCAATCATTTTAACATAAATCGGTAGGTTAAAAGAAATTGTCAGAATCAGGGGGGTGATTAGTGTGGCACTATTTTAAACTGGTGATTGATGAGGATTGTCATATCTAAGCCATGTAGATACCGCCAGATATTTTGGATATGCCAAGTACACACTGGATGTCTGGCAAGACCAAATTTTGATATCGCTATAACCAATCGTGGCATTACAGAATCAGTCAGGAAGCAGTAGCCAAAAGTATGTTTTCACCTTGGGACTACTTTTGACTGATACGTTTAAAAACTAAGGACTGAATTAATTTGATGCCATCTGATATAATTTTCAGGAAATGTGTTAAACTTTTTTTACTTAGGCGTACAACAGTCACAATACATCCAAGAGTAGTTTCTCTCTCATTGCATTGTCAATCTGCTCCCTCAGGTGTTTAGCAAACAGCCTATAAGTTTGTCTGGTCTGACTCTTGTGCACCTTGATGGTAAAACACTGCAATCTTTCCAAATGTGTAAGGTTTTAGGCCCAGTTTTGCAACCATTTTATAGCACACATTATGCACACGCGTAAAACTTCTCATTTTGGTAAACATTTGCAGCATTGTGTTTGTAGCTTTCTCTATCAGAAATATTAACTTAGTTCAGCTGTATGTTTGTCAAAGGCAGAATATTTTAAAACATATTTGCAGAGATAAGAGTCAATATTTTCCTCCTAGTGGCATCTATTCCATCCATGTGAGGAAATAGAGTGTAACATTTCACAGCTGAAAGAGAAGCAATATCACCTAATAGAAAATAAGCAACTTAATGTGCTGTGCAGTACAATTTTCATTGTTAAGTGTGAAACGTTGCATGATCTAAGAGAATGTGGAGGGGAAAGTGATCAATGTCAAAATGAATGGGACCCAAGCCTTTTAAAGACAAATGCCTCTACCTGAATCACAAAATTCATAATTAAGTATTCAAATCAAAGTCACTCTATAAGAACTATGAAGTTTTTCTTTTTTTTTTTTCCTGAGGAAATTTCAAACATTTTGTTTAACAATTTTTTGAAGACTTCTCAGTACCACTGCTCACCTGGGATGGAAAAGAAAGCAGGGATGATGAGCAGGCTCTAAAACTTGTAATACCTGGAAATAGTTTGATGTGAAACCATCCACCAAAATTTTTTACTGTTTTTAATGAAGAGACACATTCAACACATTACTTTATTTTCTATTTTGTGGGGTAGGTGGTTCCTGAAAGCAAGACCGTAATAGTACTGACTGCTGAAAAAGGCAGATTTTTTTAAAAAATAAGATCTATGCATCAGTTCCTGAAGAACGTTCAGGAACAATGATTTCTATTGTGTGAATGCCTGTCTTTTAGGATTTGGCTCAGAGATACAGGGTGGGTTTTTTTCATACTATTCCCCAAATACCCTTTGGATGCTAAAAGCTTTTGGCTACTTCTTACCTAAGGGGAGGTAATAAACTTTGGGGAAGGATGTGTCACTCCAGGTACACTGTCTTGGCAGAAGTTAATTTTTTGTCCCAAACACAAAAATAACTTTGAAGGCAGAAATCGGATGAAAACATGTGACTCCCCCAGACACTCAGCAGAAGCTCTCTGTAGCTTTGAAAATCAGCTCACACAAAGTTAACTTTATCTAAGGTACCTTAGAGGAGATGTCCATAATTTAAACCCCCAAATGTTTATCTGTAATTTTTCACAGCTCAGCACCTCCAGTTGTGCAAACAAGCTGTGCATAAATAAATCATCTGACTATGGCCCTAGGGAGAGGAGTGGAGGATGGCAAGCAGGCTTGCAAGGCCAGCATTCACCGGTGGTGAAGCTGTCCCTCTTTCTTTAAAAAGCCTTCGCTCTGTTCAAACTCAGTGATGGCAATTAGATAGTTGTTATTTGCCAGTGCAGAGCGAACAGTTATAATTGTGCTATTGCTGTTTCCCCTATTTTCTTCCTAAGTAATAATTTTGGCAACTGTGTGGGGAAATGTTTTTTTGCAGACTTGAAAACACCGTTACAGATGAAAGCATCCTGCATTTATTCCGGTGGTGACAGTAAGAGAAAGATGGCTTGCTTCCAAACAATTTACCAAACATAACACATTTGATTTGTCCCATCTTTTTCTTTGTCCCCTCTCCTTCTTTTTGTAATCACAGCATTTCATCCCCGCAGACTCCTCCACCTAATGTTGTTGGATGATCTTTGTCAGCAATGCTTTGTGAGATAAGATTCTGCGAGGCTGCCTTTTGCACAATAGCTCAGGCATGCTTTTCTAAAAATACTGTTCTACTTTTTAGATATCTTACATTCACCGTTGAATTCATTCTTGGACTGATTCTTAGGAATCCCTAGTCCCCAAAAAACTAATGAATGCATTTAATTTTTCTCTCAGAAAAATTGTGCTCAGTGGCACAGATTAGCTGTGTAAATTTAGGCATATATGAGGTTATGTAAAGTGAGGCATGGGCATATGTTTGCAGGACTGGAGCTCTGGTTTGTGCTAGAGGCATGATACGCATAAGATTCAAAACCTGGACAGTTATAATTACAAGCAAAGACAGGGCTTATTAGAGTAAAGGATGTATTTTTCTACTGGTGATATATGAGACACTTATCTTAAATGTAGTAAACTAGAACTGCGTAAAGCAATGACCATGTCCCAGGAAGGAATACTTTCCTAACTTGAAGTAAACTGTAGGTCATGTTTATTAAGAACAAAAATTGACATGCCTGTGCATACCAATATAAATCAGCCATCTAAGCTGAGCATCAATAAAAATTTTCCTTGTTTTATCTTACAAAATAAAGTTCTAATTATTTTGTTTTATTGCTTGTTGACATTTAATAAATATCAAAATCATAAGCAAATAACCTGTTTTTTAAATTCTTACAAGTATACTTTTTTCTACTAGTTGCACAGTGACAGGCAGCAGAAAAAGAGAGAGTATACAGCCTACTTTGTGCATTTGGGCCACCAGCAAGTCCTTGGGAGGTCAGGTATTGAACATGACTATGATAATTCTAAACCAGCCCTGTGAGCCATCAAATCACATCAAACTCAGCTATACAGAAAAAGCCTAAAGGTATGCGTGACATTTTCATTCTCCACAGTCTAAATCCTCACACATATCAGCCTGTCAAAGAAAGGAACAATTGGGGATTATCTTCTAATAGGTACACCTGCACCCACAGAACTGAGAACAAAGGGAATGGTTTACTTTTTGATTTTGGTGTATTGATTTATTTTTTTTTTTCTTCTATTTTTCTTCCTCGCTTCATCAGAACTGTAGGTTTTGGGGGTGTTAGTTTATACACAGCTGGCTTATTTTTGGATGGGGTGGGAGAGGAAGGAATAAAACCATTTTCCCCCTCCCCCCAATAACCTGTCCACAGCACAAAGTCAGACAGCACAGCACAGTCATGCTAAGGCATGACTCACAGGACTGTCTCTCCTGACAGTTTAGTCATGGAAATGCATGTTCTTTCAGGCTTAAGTCTTCTGTTGATATTTGGAAAATATGAGGTTTCTAGATTGCGGACTTGTCAGTGTCAACAACATGCTTCCAGAAAGTCATTAAGAGCATATTTCTGTTCTTAACAACAAATTTCTCTTGTCAAAAGTAGTTACAGTGGGACTGGACTCAAGAGTGGAGCCTATCCCAATATACTTGTAGTTGAAAAACTGCTCTTAGTGTCCTGTGGGTTTAAGGGGAGGAAGAGTTCAGCATGGCTTTCTTTTGATTTACAAACTACTTGGGAAAGCTGCAAAGTCCGGAGAGAAACAATGAAATTAAGACTAAGGTAACACCAACAAGAGAGTGAAAAGAAAGGAAAATGTAGACACAAGGACTGTTAAAAGACAAAAGAAAAAAGGCAGAGAATGTAGTACATAAAAAATGTGCATATCACCGCAACTCTGTTTGTTGTTCTTAGCTCTCCTTTTACCTTTCTGAAGATTTCTTTTCCCACCCCTGTGACCCTCCGTAGTATACAGCAGAACCTACTACAGACACCTCTCATTGCTAATATGACTTGATTAGCAGATGGATTCCAAGCTGGTACCAAAATCCGTCAACATGTCAAAGCATCAAGCATAAGGTATTTGTTATGGCTTGTGGTGGACTGGATTTCTGTGATGGGAGACAAACATTCTCCGTACAATGTACCTTCCCAGCAATACCACTTTACAGCAGTTAATATGGCCATATGTTGTGTCTTAATGAATCAAAGTAAATTGGAATGTAGCATGAAGCAATCATAATTTTGCGTTATACAGGTACAATATAGATAAAATTACTACCCGCTTTCACTCAAGCATGAAGTGTAGATATGCCAAGTTGAGTCTAACTGTGAGAGGCAACGCAAGCATTCACCATTTTCAGAGATTTTAATGCCTTGTCTGTTTCTTCTTCTGAGAACAAAAAAAAAAAAAAAAGGTACTAGAGCAGATTTCTAAGCTTCTCAAATTTTATGGGATCAAAATATGGTCTGTGTTACTAATTCTTCCAAAACCATCTTCCAGTTCTGTTCAGTCAACTCTGGTTTCAAATGCATTTAAGATTTTATGTATGAAAGCAATAATTCAAATGTATCCCATAAACCCATGAAAAAAAAAGAATGGTTATGATCCAGTAGGTTGTTCCTTTGTTGCTTAATCAGTACAGTTTGACTGAAGCTGGTAGAGGGAGTCAAATTTCCCTGACATGCATAAACAAGGTCGTTTCTGTAATTACTGACTATTAAGTCATTTTAGTGATGCCTCCTTATCCTTAGAATTGCTTCCCCTCACTGGTTTGATTGGCATTGACTTCTCACAGATTGCAGGTCTTAGAAATCCTTGTATTATATGGTGGACACAAAAGAGCCCTTACTATGGACTCTTCTGGTTTCTTTATCTTCTCCCATATATTAGCTGCAATGTATATTTCCTTAAGAAGAAAACCAAAAATAATATATTTAACTGGATTCAGCTGGATCTTCATAACAATCCTATGCCTCAGCTGAATAACTGAATTTACCTTCTTTTTGTCTTCTTCATTTATTTTGTTTAGCATTTCCGTTACCTGGACCTGCCCGTCTGTTGTCATTGGGGTAAAACTACCGCTAAACTCAATGTCCTCAATCCTTTATTTGACTTTAAGAGGTCAACATTTTACTTTTGAGATTAAATTCAAAATTTAACAGTGCAAAGACCTTTAATTTTTGAGTTAATTTGCTCACATAAGTAATCCCATTGAGTTCAAAATAACTGAACTCAGGCGTGTGAATTTATCCCCATGCACGCGCGTTTGCAGACAGTGTGCCTGAGATTGTATGCTATTTCTGAATAAGGCTCGAATTTCTGTAAAGTGTCTAATGCATTGTTAGAGACTGCGCTAATTCAGTAATAACAGTCATCATAACGCATGGAGATTTAAGGAGTACAGAGTGGAGAAAAATGGGCTGGATAGTTGATACTTAGTTTTCCCATCTCTGAGCAATGGTAGCTCACCTACAGAGTTCGAGAAAGTGTATTTGTATCTGCCTGTGACTTAAGGTATCTCCTGCTCAGAAACTAGGCTAAACCAAGAGACCTCAAAAAATGCTAAAAGCTTATGAAATTCACTGAACCTTCAATTTCATATTTGCACATTTCTTTTCCCCCATCTTTTATTAAGCACCTGAGCCATAAGAAATACTTATTGAAGGTAAAGAAAAAAAAAACCACAAACAGTGAAAATGGGACCTCATGCTCCAGAGGGCAAAATCCATATGCAGCACTCACTCTGAAATTTGGCAAAGTGAGAGATGCACGATGAGGGATTGCCATAGGCCAGGTTGAGTTCCTTACTACCCATTCTGTCACTGCTCTGAATACTTTTGCTGTGTCGCTGGGTACAAACTGCAGCCACATGGCATGCAGCATCTGAGCTACTGTGCCTCTGGGTTAGTACATACCAATCAACAACATGGTTACTGTTTTTCAATGTTTTAAACAAACCAAAGGGGAATTCTAGGATACTATTTCAATAAAAGGTCAGATCCTCAGTCGATGTACAAATTTGATGGAGTTGTTCTGGCACACATTATCTGAGGCTTTAGACCATTATTTCTAACATATTAGAGCAGAGCTTGAGCTAGTGTAAATCAGTACAACTTCATTGACTTCAGCAGAACCACTCCAGTTTTTGTTGGCTGAGGATATTGGCCTTTATGTAAATACAGAGCACTTGATTTATTTCTGTATCGCACTGGTTTTCCATGTGGAATTAAATTGCTTTAAATTAAAGCTGCTCTGTTACAAAGGTAGAGCATCAGAGAGTGATGAATCAGAACCCAACCACCCGAGGAGGATCTGGCCAGTTTGTCAGAGAGAGCCTTTTCTTATATGAGTGCTCATTATGTCATGCTCCCTATGGCTATGCGGAGAGTGAAATGTTCTGTGACACCAGCACAGTCTGATCATGAAGTGCCTTAATCTGCCAGAGCGCGGCTCCCATGAAGGTGGGATTGGCCACGGGTACCATGCTGTCCTATACCACTCCCTGAGGCCTCCCCTCTGAGAACACCAGGTGTTGGAACCCCTGGCAGCACCTGCACTGCAGGCTGCCACCGTGCTCGTGGAAAACTTGTCATGCTTACATCCAGGAATGCTCTTAAGGATGCCTCTTATCCACAAGTCTTGCCACAGAACTTATCTTTCATCCTCCTTTCTTGTTTCATGTGCAATCCTTGTATATACCTACCATACAACTCCATAAAAAGCATGTGCCAGCTGTCTCTATTGCTCTTATAGCTTAGTCCAAAACTTAGTCAAGGTGAAAGCCCCAGCTGGCTCAGCTCCCCACCAGCCGCAGTCTGAAATTCCCAGGGCTGGATGGCCAGGGGCACTGCACCTGCATCCATACCTCTGAAGGTTACAACGATATGGATGCACATCACTTGCTTCCCTGGTGGGATCATGGGGTTATTCCAACTCATGTGGCAACTATTTACAAGAAGTGAAAGGCTACTTTGATTGTACTGTCAGGAGTTTGCATCAGTCTGGCAGGGACACTTCACCTTGGTCCAGAGGTTGGTAGTGTTATCTCCCTGGAGCTTGGAAAAAATGATTATTACAGATCATGGCACAACAGCCTTGAATCCACAAGTCAACGATTGCTGTAATTGGAGCTTTTGTGTGACTAAATAACATTTTTACAACCTCACACATCCTTGGGAAATAGTGTAGAGATGTAATGCACTCAGGAGGCATGCTTTCTTGTCCACTATAAACACTCATGATAACTATATGTGTAATATTCCTCATTGATCTCAATGTTCTATTAATAAAAAGATCAAAGTAAATAGGATGCTGTTTGCAAAATTGGCATTTTTCTACTTGTAAAAGCAAGCTTCACATCACTGATCACCCAGCAGTGTGATGTCCATTCCCATTCTGCTGGCACGGGAATTCCCAGCTGGATGGTTACAAGGTGGTGTATTTTGTATTTTTCAATATGTGCAAAAACAGCAATAGTTTTTCAAGCTGGGAGACTGCAGAAGACTCTTCACCCCAGAGTACCTGTGATAGGGTCTGATGAGTTTGAATATGACCCTAATAGACCCCGGGTATCCATGAGTGGGTCATTGGGACATGACATTCCCCATGGCATTGCGGAGTATGGGTTGCCTGAGCTCAGCTGCCCCAAGCAGGGTTGTTGCTGATGTTGGCCACCCACGTTACTGGAGGTAACGTGCCAGCGAGAGCATTTCCGTTGCATCCCTGCTGGACTGCATTCAGGACACCTCCAAAGGAAGGACAGTGTGGCTGGGACACCATTTAGCATTAGGGTATTCGCACAGGCACTGTGGCAACAAGGTGTGGATGAAACCAGTCTTCTCTCAGTGTAGAGCTTACTTCTCCCCTGCTGAGCCGTTTCCCTCTTTGTCCGCTGCTCGCATCGCGAGACGTGCTGAAAGGCCCCAGACACATCTTTCCCCGGCCTTGCTGACGCGGAGCTGCCGTTTGAAGCTGTGCCGCCGCTGGTAACCAGCATCACAGCAGCTTTCGGGAGGCTTAAATTGATAACAATCAGAAACCGGCTCATGACAAGGAGTTACAAGGTGAGGTTTGTGTCACCGCCACGACCCATCCGTGTTTGTACGATGTGAGCTGAACTGCAGTTCAATTCAGCCAAACGAAAGCCATGGCTTAGACAGAAAATGCAGCTGTTCTTTATTTATAGAAGGCATTTTTTTTTCTTTTAATTGATTTTTTAGGTACATTTGATACCTGAAAAAAAAAAGCCTGATGTAGAGTATTTAATATTGTTCATCTTGTGACCTATGACCTTTTTTCCTTTAATCTGTATTCAAAATTTGCCCTCCTTATTGATTAGGGGCCCCATCTGTCAGTCACGCTGCTCTGAAAATCCCATTGATTTCAAAGGGATTTGGCCAACCAGAATGATAGCTCTAAAAAGCAATTTTCAGGGGTTGGCAAAAGTTAGATAAAGTTGGATGTTGTGTGATTTCCAGTAAAAATTATGTGTTTCTTATGGTTCTGACTGGATAAAATAAAGGGTGAAATTAAACTGACAATGAAAATAAGGGGAATAATATCTATCTGTGACCCTGTAACTAAAGCAAAGAGTCCTTTTTAGTCACCTGTTATGGTATATGTGCTTGGTCTAGGAACATACTTTTTTATGCCATAGGAGCCTTAGGCTGAATACGTGATAACTAACTCAGGGTGACAGTTCAGGCAACCTGCGAGTGTCCAAAGACCTCAGAGTTCAATGTTTCTGTTCACTTGCTTGGTTCTTCCTCCTCTCCTCTCTCAAATTAAAAGTTTAATGCCAGAACATTTTGTTATTATGCTGGAACATATTTATTATTAAATTATATTATTTATTATTTTTATTTTATTATTGATGCATTTTGGTGGGTTTTTTTTAAAGTTAACACAACAGACTGAAAAACACAGTTGTCACAGAACAATCTCCTCGAAGTTTTATTAACACAAAGACCAGCACAGAAGAACACCTCACAGGTACAATTTCAATATATATGACTATGGAGTAATTATATTTTTCTAACACAGCATCTTTTTTATTTAAGTGCTTTTCTGGTGTTTTTAATAATCTTGGTTAAAATGTATACTTGTCCTGAGAGTTCCCCTCATATTTGCCGTTACTGTGCCAAGGGATGAGAAAGTGTCTTATAGAGAAATTCATCTGGCATTGATCTGTGTTAGGTTGTTTTTTTAGCCAGTGGTAATGCAATGACAGGCCTTTTAGAGAGATGATGAATGCAATGTAATGTCTTTGAACATGAATTTTTTGTGTGGAACCTAATTAACAAACCTAAACTACTTCTATTCAAATACTCTGGAAAGATAACACCAGTCACAAATGTTAAATATCTGTTTTGCTTTTCTTTGCTTACTCATGCATTTATTCAACACTTGCTATAGCAGTTTATCTAAAATTAGGTCCAAAGTAATTTAGGCAGCCATACCTTATGTGAGAGATTCTGTAGAAGACTTTAAATCATAGTGACAGCCATTAGAAATTGCTTAAAGGAAAAACATTTCTGAACAATTTTAGACCTAACAATGGAACTTTTAAAAAGATGAAAAACCCCCACCTTGTGCATGGATATTTGAATGGTCCTTACTTTCAGGAAATTCCAGTGTATAAAAGCTGAAGGCCCCGTGCAGGTCCTGTGTTGTATATAGTACCCTTGCTTGCACTTTAAGTAAAACCAAACTTGTCAGCAGATAATTTAAGCTATTTGGAGTTTCCCAAACCTTGACCTCTTCAACTCGGAGTTCAGTACTACTCAGAAATAATTCAGTAGCTAAGGACATGATGCACAGCTTACTCTGTGCTTAGCTTTTAGCTTTAGAAACATCAGTCTTTTCAGCACCCTCTATGTGTGCTTGGGAAAGGCGGGCTTCTCTGGGGTGACCTTAAGTACCTCATTTAGCAAGTACTGGTTGAAGGTCCACAAATTCTGAGGGAGAAAATTAGACTTTTCAGCCTCTGTTTCAGCATCAAAGTGCTCAGAGCTGGAAGTGCAGGACTCTGGCCAAAGCAACTGAGCGAATAAGAAGTTTCACCTTTGCTCTTCTGGCAGCCTTTCTCCACATTTTGTTGATTCATGGCACCTTTTTTCTGCCTACCCTCATCTGCAGGAGGTGGTGTGCTGTGAAGACAAAATTTCTGGGGATGGTGTTTGCACACCATTGGTGCTGGCAGGGTTTTATACTCGTGGTGCGTGCCTCCAGTTCCATTTTGATGCAACCCGACAATTGTCAGGGATCTGCATTTCTGCTCCATGTATTGTTTGCCTATATTTTCAGTTTCTTGAATTCTTTTATTGCAGCTTCAATAGCATAATTATAGTTAATTTTTAATTTATTGGATTTCATATTAATTGTTAAAAAATGACTATGTTGCAGACAATTAGAAAAAAAATACTTATTATATTTTTATGATGTTTCAATATTGCAAACATAATTTCCATATAGACCTTATTAAGAGACAGGAATTTAAGTTCAAAATTGAAAACAATTCTTCTTTCTTTTCAGAAATATTAACATTATTTCCTAATTCTGGTCTGGTGAACAAGGAAGGCACAGACTAGAAATTCTGTACAAGGCCAGGTCACCTATCAGGGTACACATCAGTATAACCGCCATCATACAAGAAGACGATGCAGTCAGAAAAAGGTTCCTGGGGAGGGATAACTGTGGTCTGGGAGTCTAAGCTTGTTTTGATGAATGAACTTATGTGTAAGTGAGAGCGGCCCTTGTGAGGCAGGAAGAGATCTTGGTGTCCCAGCCTTCCAGGCTGCAGGACTTCTTCAAATCAAAATGCTTAGAGCTTCTTAAGGAACGTGCACTCTCACAACTCCTCCTTCCAGAGGAAAGAAATGTACACGGGTAATACTTACACAGTGTATACACCGTAAAATATGTACCTGTATTCTCAGCCAGTCTCTGAGTTGGTACCTTATGTCTTTGAGATCTCTGAGGGGCTGCATGTGTTTAAGTCTGTACAGAGCTGTGCTAGGTCCTGCATTGCTCTGCTTAGTCCTTTCCCTTGGTAACACCTAGTCCACGTGCTGCTCTTCTGCCTGGACTTCTTCACCTTGGCTCTGTTCTTCCTGTTTTGCTCTTAGATCAGAGACTGCTGTCTTAAGGCCAGAATGGATGGGGCTTTGAGCAACGTGGTCTAGTGGGAGGTGTCCCTGCCCATGGCAGGGGGGTTGGAACTCGATGATCTTCAAGGTCCCTTCCAACCCAAACCATTCTATGATTCTATGATTCTAACCACTTTAACAAAAAAAGGTGTGGCTTCATGAACAAAATCTCCACATTTTAGGCATACGAATGCACATTGTCAGGTGGCTCGGTCATTCCGTGTTTAACACATTTGCCCTTTCTGTTATTTTCAGTATGCCTAAAAGAAATCCACAATACTCCTACTTTTAGTAGCACTGGTTGTGTAACGAGGTAGTCTGGTCTAAAACTTTCCTTTCTTTTTCTAGATAACTTCGGGCTGTGAGAATTCAGATTCAAGAGGTACAGTCCTATAACTTACCAGAACTAAGTACAGATCTGAGCTAGCAGAGCAGGCTTCCTTCAAATTATTTTGATAGTTTTTTTCCCATTTGACAGTGCCTGTCTTGGACTGTGACTAAAATAATAAACCTTTGCAAAGTGTTAAAACTTGTTTCTTATATGTCATTACTGTGGCTCATGTGTCATATCTTGCAACTATTGATTTTTACATGAAATCAGATTTGTAATGGTTGTGTTTTTTATTCTTTATCCTTCTGCTAAGTGGAAATCATAATCCAAAATCAATATGTATTTTCCAGCACATAGAAAAACGTCTGTGTGAACTGTGGACCATTTATAAAGTCTCCTTATTCTTATATGCAGTATGTATAACATTTTTTAATCTTATGCTGATGTGAATCCCATTTGTTAAAAGTGTCAGTATAATGTTAGCATTTTATTTTTATAACTTCCTAAAACTTTATATTTTATAACTTCCTGACTTGCTAAGAATATGTTTTTTCCTTTTTGTGATGTATTGAAGCTTACCTGAAAACATGAATGGCATAAGTGAGACCTTGACTACATCTGCCTGGCTCTTACCCGTTAGATGATTATGGTATGTGCTGGGAAAATAAACCAAGCACAAATTGTTATGGGGGAGCCTTATCCAGAACCTCTGAACTACATCTGCCCACCTTTAATGCTTTAAGTGTGCATAGGGAAGAGACCAAGAAACACAAAGGTGTTCTTAAGAATGCTCTATCCTCGTAACACATTTAGGGTGGGATAGCAGAAGGTGAGAGAAACCCATGTAGAAACAGCGAGCTGGCTTTAAATACGGAGAAAGTCAAAGGCATTTGTCCTGGGGTAACAGAGCAGTAATGCCTTTGGAAATTTAGGCTGACCGTCTAGGTTAGAAAGCAATAAATAGGTAAACCAACAGCCCTGTGATGGGAAGACCTCCTCAGGAGGTCTCCTCCTCACTGCAGAAGGCTGAGCCCAAGGTGGAAGCACTGTGTGAAAGCCAGGACACCAAGCCAGGGCTCAGGCACTTTGTCCAGCTGTGAGGAGCCCTGGTGCCCCGAGGCTGCCGTGACATTCACAGCTGGACCGAAGGCCTTGGCTGGTGGGGGTGTATCTCTATGGCATGTGCACGTGTGTGTGTTGTAGAACAGAAATCACTACGCACCCCCTGTACTTGTCCTGGTTAGTAAATAAATTTCAAATTTTATGGGACAGAATACCGTGGCTTTTCAGCTCTGGCTATCCCAACCCTAAATTCTGCTGTGACACCTTTGCTGTTCTGTAGTTTCACTTAGTACTACTTTTTCTTTGTCATTTTTACTTTACCTTTTCTCAGCCTCCTGCCTCTGCGCTGTAACCTTGCTCACTGAGATTTAGGGTCTGATACACTTTCAGCACTGCAATATGTGCTCCATCTCCTGCAACAGTTCAAACTCTGTCTTTTCAAGATTTTGGTTTGCCTTCATCTTCCCTTAATAGAAAGAATTCCTCTTGTGACTTATCTGAACATTTCCTATCCACACCTGTAAATAAATGCTTTAACTTTAAAATCCTTTCTTGTATTTTTAGATATCACATTAACTTTGCTATGAGCAATGGATGTACATGGAACAAGTACTTCTCTAATTTTCAGAATAACGAAAGGGTGTTGTTGAAACATGCACTATTCTCACAAATTCTTCCTTTTTTTTAAGTCTCTTTTTATTCTTAGGTAGTTTCAGTCCTTTTATGTCAAATTTTAGCTTCCCTTGAATACAGCTGTTCTGCTGAAATGCTGAGCACTGCTAAAGTCTATACTTTCTTTCATTATGCTTCTTGCTTTCTTATTCTGATTAGGTTTTGTATTGTCATCTTTTTAGTTTTCTGATTTTTTTCTGGTCATTTCGATGTTCTGAGACATACCTGCAAGAAATTTTTTCCCCTCTAACATTGCAATTTAATCTGTTTGTTATGTAGCCTGGCATCATCACGTTCTTTTTCTAAATCTAATCCAAGATGTAAATCTAATGCTCTTTTTTTTTCTTGGTTGTGCATTTCTTACAGATTTTGACAGGTTTATGAAACCTGTTACAGTCTAATCTCAGGTTAAGGATTTGTCAAAGCTTTCAAAACTGTCTATTTGTCTCAACACTCTCAAGTATGTACTACATGAATCCACTTCATGGATTACAAAACTTGTTAAATTTCAGTAACATAATATGTTAACTAGCTTGCTCTTTCTCATTTAACTCTTGATTCTTAAATTAATCTCATACCCTGCAATATTAAAATGAGAAAACCTGCCTTATTCCATTTTTCTTTTCAGGGTTTCCCCTTGGCTTCACAAAGATACAATTATCTTGCTTGAACCTTTTCAGTCATCTGCTGTACTCCTGGAGAGTTTCAGCCTCTTTAGATTTTTTAATTCATGCTCCACATTGCCCAATTACTCCTCTTCTATTCCACTGTTTCTCAAGTCACTCTTCTTTTTCAACCTTCACTCCTGATCCCATGCTGTAATTATAGACAGTGACTGGAGAGAACTCTGTCTCAGAGAGTATATTCTGACGAGTTTCTAATGTAATAATTCTCCTTAATGGATCTGGGTCAAATATCAGGTGTCCCAAAACTACCAAAGATTTCTCCAGCATCTAGATCTGATTTAATAACTTGGGTTAATTTTTACAGTTTTCCCACAACCTTTTAAAATTATCTACGCTGTTTACTAACCAAATCCAATAAATGTCTAATGCAGTTACAGTTAATTGGTAGGAGCTGATAACACGGACTCACCGTTTTCTTTTAATGTCATATCTGCAGGCGGTGGTACAGCTTTCTCTCTTTAATCCTACTCTGTTTAAGCCTACCGGGAAAAGCCACCCAGCTCCAGAGAGACTTTGTTTCAATCCCCTCCTTGTCTGAGGATTTTCAGACTTCTGTTTTCTGATGCTGAGGAGAAATGCTGACAAGATCAGCCCCATTATCTTGTCCTCAGCATCATGATAAGAGAGAAATCTGGAGTTTAGTCAGGAAGCTGCAAATTCATATTCACCTTTCCCTGCAGATACACACTTTACATCAAGACATGTTGATGGTGTAAGACTTATTTGATATATATACCAGCAGTAGCAGACGAAGATATGAATGTAAAGAAAAAAGTATGAGGAAAGGTATTTTTTCAGTGGTTTTTATGGTAAGAAGTTGTTGCTTAAATCGATCAGGTACTATGTCTTCCATTGGAATGGTTGCACAAGTATTCGCTGTTCACTGGAGTGAATTTAGTTTGAAGAAAATAACTCTAAATGAGCACCTTTGTCCTACCTACTTTGGAGGTAGGATATTTTAAGCTGTGTACTTTAAACCAGACTTATTTGCATTCTCAATTTAGATGTTGGAAATAATTTTTTTAAAAAACAAAGACCAGTGTGGGTTAAACAATTGTCATCTTTTTGAATTCAGAACTTGCAAACAGAGAGAATTCACCTATAGCCAGATTCACGGTGCTGAAAGTACCAAACCATCAGTTTTGCAAGAAACAGTGTAACAATTATGCTATAATTGCTAGATAACTAAACATTTATGTGTATGCAATTACATTGTAAGTTTTAGCTAAATCTAGAGTGATATTATATGCAATTAGATAATTTATTCTACAATTACCTCATAGATTTATATAGGCAGTGAAGTGCCAGTGTAGAAATTACCAAATAATATGGATGTTTAAAAAAAAAAATTACATAACTGTAAAGAAGGTAAAAATGGCCTTTGAAAACTTAAGTAGAACTTTTCCGTTACCTTTACAAACTGTTTTTTCTCAAGAATTTGTTTTCTGAAGGTGTTGAAATATAAGCAGAAAGAACACTGAAGTAGCAAGGGAGTCCATATAAAGAAACAACAAAATATACAACACATATTGACTTGGCAATACAGAAAGGGGAACATGAGAACTGAATAGAGCGAGCTCTATTAGGCTGTGTAATTTTTCCCCAGTGAGCACATAGTGCATTTAAAATCAAATTTATCTGAGGAAGTAGAAATCTTTCCGTAGGCAACAATTTTAAGTGTTATACAGAAGAACCAGAAAAACGAATAGATTTTTTTCCATCTTCAAATTAAGTAGAACAATTTTGTCCCTCATATGGCCCCGTATCAGTGAGCACATTAGGACTGTGATTTTGTGAACATCAGTTTGTGAAGTTCAAATTTTTGATTACATTTGGTAAAGTTATATCCTCCTGGAAATCAAAAAAAACCACCCAAGAAATAGTTTTGCAATGTTCCATACTTAATTAGGAGGGGCAGTAGTAGTCATATCCAGAGTTCTTTCCTTTCTTTTGAGAAGAAATGTGGGGGGATCAGTGACAAACTCTGCAGTCCTGACATCAATGGTTTAACTAACTAGTTATCGTCTAGTGGAAATTCTCTACTGTTGTATTTCCTCTGTGGTTTCTTGCATTTCTTCCAGCTTGCCTGGTTTGCACCCCAACCAAGCTGCCTATGGAACCTGGGGGACTGACCATAGGAAAAGCAATCCTACTGCCTGGACTTAATTTCCTGCCAAGGGTAGTAAAGAATAAGGCTTTGCAGTTGTTTTGCTTTTCTGCATGGTTTTCCCACTCTGTTCTGCCTTCTTCCCTCTTGCTGCTGGCATCCTCCTTACTGGGGTTTTCAAGGATCTTTTTTTTCTTGAGGAAAGTAGGGGGGGGAAAGACTCCTTCTTCTCAATGTGGCTAAAAGACACAAAACTCTTGTGAGTCAGTCTCCAAAAAGGAAGACATTCCTACCTACTTGACTCTCCAACTCATGCTAATATCAGAGATTCTGAAGCTTGAAGTATTACATTGAGTGTAAACTGGGACTTTTCCTTCAGGGAAGGTCACAGTTGATTGAAAACAACAGCACAATTTAAAATGCCAAAGTAAAGGCTTTTTGCTTTCATTTTCAAATACACTTTTGAGGAAAGTGAATTTGATTTAGAAAAAGATTTTTTTAAACTTATTACAGTTTATATGTTTGCAGTCAGTTAACTTTGCATGGACAAAATGCATTGCAATGTTTACCTTCAGCTTTCTAAATTCAGTTTGAAAGTTAAAAAAAATAACATGTGCTCTAGACTTAAAAATGTCTAATATGAAGTAGTTTCAAATAAAAGCACAAAACCACCAGGGATAAACTAGATTTGTTTCTAACTCTGACAGCTGGAAAACAAAGTACAGCCAATGTAAAATGTTTTCAAGAAGTAAGTAAAAGAAAACAGACCTCTGAGCTGGTTAAAACTTGGGAGCTACAATTCCCTAGCTCAGCTCTCATTTTCAGACTTTTCTATATATTTTCTTTTCATTAATGCCTATATTCTTCAAGTTCAGTCTGATTTGTGGGAAGTTTCCATTGGTAGGTACTGCGCGTAATGGATGAGATGGTGAGCAGTGTTGTCACTTCAAAAAATGATGGATTAAGGGACAGAAGGTAGGGAACTGGAAGATATTAAATGGATCAGTAGACAAGTTCTTCTCTCCTTAATCAGCAGTACTTAGACTGAAAACAAAAGAAGTTTTGTGACAGCGGGGCTGAGGTTAGATGGCCTGGCCAAAGCCAAACTCTAAAGTACATCCTTTAAGTCTCTTCATTAACTGGAGGAAGTTCAGAGCCTTTTCTTTACTGTTTCCTTCTATCAGCAAATACAGAACAATGACCCTTGATTTACATAGATAGTAGATCTTAATTTAAAGAGACGACAATCTGCTAAAAGGCAAAATTTTGAAGTATAATTAGGCAATACCAACCAAGAAAATTATCCCCAGGGACAAGATGTAAGTTAGAAGCAACGAAGATACTGTAAAGAGAGAGCTGTTTATTTTCTCCTAGAAATCAATCTATGATTGGATTAGTGTCACAGTCATGCAGAGAGATGGACTATTATTCTATTATTCTTATTAATGAGTAGCATTCTTTATATTTTAATATCTTGCTCTAATTATTTTAAGAAAATTAAGATCATGCATTGGCCAGTCAGATTACTTACCTTATCTCTCATCAGCCTCTGCATCTCAGAAGATACGGACAGAATAATGTGGTTATAGTGGTTATTTCTGAGTTGGAGGGAGGGTGTAGTGAAAATGTAAGCATCTAATCTTTGTAGCTAGAAAAGTTAAGATGGGTAAAATCACTTCTTTTTTTTTTTCCCCCACACTCAAAGGCTCAGTCTGGCTTTAAAACTGTTTGTATTAAGACTGAAATAGTTCACTAGTCTGTGCTATTGTCTTGTCCTCAGAAAGCTTCACGTGGCTGCCTTTTGCTGCCTCAGTTGGTTCTAATCCACCATCTCACTAGAGCCGTGTAGGCTGGTGAGGTCCAGGAGTCAAAAATATTCAGTATCAGACCAAAAGTTAAAGATGCTCTCTCTGAGCAAAAAGGCATTGGATTTCAAGCTAGAGACAAATGCTTCTGCACACGGGAGGAAGATCTGCACTGCTACCTTGGAAAATCCCTACTGACAGTTCAGTCCTCAATTTCCAATAAATCAGAACTCCACTTTAAGGCTTTAAAGGGAATTCTTCACATTAGGGGCTGCTGGTATTTCCTCTTAGCTCCCCAAATTCAGTTTTGTCTTTGATAAATATTTCCGTGACATAGATAAAAGATGGAATTTTGATGCCATACAAATGTAGGCACTGGTGGCTGAAGGTACAGGCAAACCAGGGAGTTCCACAGGGCAGGCAGCCTTCTGGGGGTGCCAGTATAAACACAGCCCATTTCTCGGCCATTTCTGATGGACCTCTGGAAATCATGAATATAGCAGATGCTGCCATTTGAAGAGGGATTGTGCTGTTTGGAATAGCTGTGTGGCGGCAAAGGAAGGATGGCATATCCCAGAAGCAATATGTTTTGCTCCCGCTTCTCCCTTTGCACATCTATGGCACAAGAGCAGCACGCCAGCTCTTGTAAGAGGTTCCCTCTGCCTCTTCCTGCTGTAGGCTCAGGCCCAGTCCTTTATCCTTGAAGTAACAAGACTGAGGAGCTCTCAGGAGTCTCTGAGCTCAGCTTTGAAAATAATGTGAATACAAAGAGTAACCCTCTAGGGATAAACCCTAAGATTTCTTGTTGTCTACAGGGGTAGCGCAACAGCTCAAGAAAGCTCTTCATACACAGTAAGGACAACAGTAATTTTTGAAATATCATATTTTTCTGTAGACACCAGGGAATCCTCCAAACTGCAACAAGTGACCCAGGCCTTTATGTGAAATTTTCTGGACTTCTGTGCTGTTTGGTGGCTGAATTTTTATACAATTCACAATCAGCGGACAGAGACAGCGGTGAGCCATGACATTTGGACATAAAGACATAGACTGGATACAGACCAATCCAAAATGCAGAACATTTAATTAGAAAAGAAATTCCTGCAAAGTAGTTTAAAGTAATATTTGCTTAAGATTTTGATACTGGCTTGAACCGATTGTGGCTATGTAGCTGCCCAGAGCTTGCTGCCAAAGAGGTTTAGTTTCAGACTAGAAGGGAACATTCCTGGATAAAAAGAAAAAGTGATTTTATTACATACTGTTGAACTGTTACAGCCAGACTGAATGCTGATTAATTGTCCAAAATATTTTTTTTCTGTCCCTCCAATAAAACTATTTTTTCAGCACATTACAGTTGGCAGAGAGATGGAGGATCAGCCTGCTGGATGGAGTGACCATAGCTGTTGACAGGTTCACATTTCTTCACTGGCATGACAAAATCAATATGCTATTTCCCATTCTTAAATATGACCCAGAAAAGGCAATGTATTATCAAGAAACTTCCAGATGCAGAGGAAAGTAAATAAAACAATCCTACCGTATTTCACTATCCATAACCTACAGTCATTTCAGGGAATGTCCACACAGCACCGGTGCACTGCCACGCAGAGAGGTGGCTCTGCTACCTCTGAGTAATACTGCCAAGCACTGGAAACCATATAATGTGATACTGCAGCTTGGCTAATTAGCTGTGTGGAGAAGCTGGGTATCTTTGCAGCAGTATGCTGTCACACTATTGTCTTGTCTGCTGCCTGGGGTACCCAAACTAGCTCATTCAGACACCCTTTAAAACCTCCACGCCCATCGAAGATAGCAAGTATTATCAGTGCTAATTACTTATGCTTGGGTGAAGCTCCCTGTAAACATCTGTGAAGCTACATCATTATCCTCCTTCAAATCCCTCATTAAAGCTCGCCTTTGCCATGATGCCTGCAAAAAAACTTGTCAACAGTTAATCTCTGGGTGTGCTGAGATAACTGCTCATCATGCCGACTGGGGCGTCCCACTGGCTCCTTGCCCTTCCCCTCTGCCCCTGCATCCCTCTCTTGGCTTGTGTTAGGACTCAAGGTCTGAGGGACTGAGGACCACCTTTTGGTTTGACGCCTACTGCTTGGTTCACTGAATTAAACCCCCACAGAAAAATACTTATCTGAGTCTGCTGAAAAATTGTAGATATAGAGAAGAGTGCCAGAAGAATGGTTCACAAATTAGAGAGGATGCCTTAGAGAACTCACTCTGCTTAGTTAACCGAGAAAGTGACTGAGAGACAACATAACTAGTGTAAATAAGGTCCCTTCAGGGGCAGAATATACAAAGGGCCTTTTAATCTAGTAGAGAAAGACAGAAACAAGAAATGATGGCTAGCAGTTAAAAAACAAATTCATATAAGGAATAAGCTACTCATTTTTAACAGTCAGGGTGGTTAACCAGTGGAACAAAGTAGTGAAGCGATGAAGAGCTGCTGTCTCTTGAGATCAGGAGGGGAATGCTGCTCAGAATTGTCTGCATTACCCAGCACAGGTCATGCATTGCCAGACTCCAGTGGAATACAACAGCTACTGACATGTAGGAGGTCAGACCAGAAGATCTCTTCTGGTTCCTTCTGCCTTTCTGAGTCTGCAAAAAGTGGGTAACAATGCTGTGAGGACTTCAAAGGTGCTAGATTCACCTAAATGGCTTGTCCGATCCATGAGTGGAAAGACAAATGATGTGTCTATCTGCAATTTTGCTTACCTACTTAAAATTGCTGGTTTTGCTTTCTTCCTGATTTCAGGTGAAATATTGGCTGCATAATATAACTAACGTATCTGCAATGAGGAGAAAGTAAGGTAAGAAAAATAGCTTATTAGTTTCCAAGGGGAAAACACACAACAAGTCTATATACCCAGTGTTGCTCTAAATTATTTATAGCATCTATTAGTAGAGCAGAGGAAGCTTTGTAAAGTGCAAATGAGCCAATTGATATGATTTTTATGTGTGAAAGAAAATACCTAGAAGAGTAGTCAAATTCTAAATTTAAACAGTTTATGGTCAGGTTAGTAGAATAGTCTGCACCAGCCTCCCTAAGCAGAATTTTTTATCCCTATGTTTAAACAAACTCGGAGTAAAAATCTTTCAGAAGGCTTCTTTTTGTTCATTGCTGGTGTTGCTTATAGATAGGGCCAGTTTATTGCTTTAAACAGTCAATAGCACAGATATTTTAAAAGCCCAATTTATGTGCAGAGGACATCTTACCGTGTTCTTCACGCAGTTAGCCCTGCATTGCGTGAAAGCTTAGATCGCATCACTGAACTATTTAATAAAGCAGTGACCTTACCAGTGGTGTACATTTACACCAGAAGTTCAGAATTAAAAGATCTACAAAGGTAATGAGAAAATGGTTACTCCAGCTTACACAATGAATTCTCCAGGGACTTCTATGTGCAGCAGTGATATTGCGGATGGGTAATTCCCACATTTCTTCTTCGGAGCTTCTAATAAAGCCAAGGTTGAAAAACAGTGCTTCAAGTGAAGAAAATATTTATGAAATTTATTTTATTTTATTGAAGAGTCAAACACATCCCTTGCGTTCTTGAAAGAAGCTTGTTCAGATACAGGCAAGTTGTAGTAAAATACAACAATATATATTTGAACCACATGTGCTTGGTGAAAAACATTGATGCAATACCATATTTCAGTGACTCTGAATACATTTTCTCACCCATCCTTTACTGTGAAGAAAGAAAGAAAACATGTCTACATCAACAGTTCTCAATATTTTTTTTTTTGTGGATGATTGGTGCTTTCTCAATGAACCACAGGCATGAACAAGAATTTAAGAACAAAGCTGTAGGATGAAGACTAACAGGAATCAGACTTTGACAAAATGAAGTCAGTCCTGGCATTTGTTACTAGACTAAAAATGTCAAGTCCATTTTCCCTGAGTTATATCAGGCTTGAATTTCATTTACATAGGCAGAGCTCTCCTCACCTCTGTTTCCAATCAGACTAAGGTATAGTAACAGCTACTGTTATTTTGCTTATCCGCTAAAAAATATATAACTTAAATCATGCTCTAGTAGAACTGTAGATACCTGGCACATTTAGGCAAATTAATTGTAGAAAAGTAATGGATTATAGATTATAAAATAAAATGAGACTCTCAGCATGCAAAGTTTTTTTTTAATGCTTAATTTATTACTTCTTGCTCTTCAAGCAGAAGGCACAGTAATTTCCCTATAACATGCTGATCAATATTTAGATAAAGTACCAAATACAGTTTTATCAAACTTTATAGGGCTATAAAATGGGTTTGAAGAAAAAGTTGAGAAATGAAAATAGTAAACAAGAACTGTCACAATAATTACTTACAGGCTGAAGAGTGCTTCCTTCCATACTCCCCAAACTAGTAAAAGACACTTTTGCACGTAATACAGAGTAGGATTTGTATTGATTCACCTACTGCTATTTTCATTTTTCATTACAATTAAGGCTTTTGGATAAGCCCACTCTGCTTTAAATAACGTGAGTGGTGATAGGCCCCAAAAGATTGATTTAATGGAAGTGGTTTACCTAAGTCTTTGCCTGATTGATCTGCTCACAGATCTGCCGGTGGCTCTGCTTTTCTTCCTGTCCAGGGCATTTCTTGTAGGTGAGCTAAGAACTACCCGATATCTGTGTCCCTTCAAATTCTGCTTACAGTGCTTTCACTAGAAAGGAGGGATTCTGGGAAGAAACAAAGAAAGCAGAGGCACCCTGTAGATAGTGAAATAACTTATTTTCCGGATCGTCCCAAACCAACACAGATTTAAGGCAATCTGTTTCTCTGGAAAATCAGAGCTCCTGGTTTTCTGCAGGGACTGGGAATTAACTACAAAAGACACACCAAGAAGTAAATAGTGCAGACTTTTCCATTCTAGATTTTACTGCTATGGACTTTACAAACTGAAAACTATTTTTACACCTCCTTGAAAGAGTTCTACCTTTGTATTAAACACAATCCAAATATTTAAAGTTACAGGAGACATCCCAAAGCTTGTCCTGTGCTGATTGCCACTTTAGGGACTTTACTTTCTCACTGTGCAACCACGTGTGTGATTAAATGAACTCCCCTTAATGTTGACAGCTTTATTCTTGTTCTCTGATAAAATTTTCCTTCCTCCAAAAGATTTCTGTGAGGAACTTTCCTCATTCCAAGTGATTCTCCTATAAAGGGAAGGAGTAATATTTGGCACAGCTGACTTCAAGGAACTTTATTTGATATTTAGAAAGAGATTTAGAAAATGATCATTAACCTTTGGAAGTTTTAAACTTTGACATTTGAAAAGTCGGATTGTACTGCCCTAAGAAGTAAACCAAATCTTAAGGACAGATAGGTAATGCAAGGCAAATCACAGGCTGGGAGTAAGACTGATAAAGGAGAAAGCATAGGCTTAAAAGCAGGCTACGTGGTAGGTGATAAAGAAATTGCCGAATTATCAATTCGTCTCCAGCTGTTACTTTAAAATCTAATCTTTTGAGTAAGATGGGGGTCCAATTCTAATCCTTCCTCCCCCAAATCTGAGCAATTCCCATTGAAATGATCTCTTCCCATATCTGGCAGAATTTGGTACTTTCTTTTCAAGTGAAGCTGAGAACCCTACTTCACTGAAGGCAGGGATTCCTATTTAGAGAATAGGAATCTTTATCTTCCTTTCAACCAGTAATAGCTATAGCTAACTCTCCCTGATGTACCAGAGCACAGCATGAAATCCATTATGTGTGTTAATATTGCTGTTTTTAAACCTACCAGCATTTCAGCAGCAAAGTCTAAACCATCTAGGCTTAGGAGGTATTTTTTTTTATATTTATTCTATGCAAAAATATAAATATTTAATTGTAATCCAGGAATATTGCCCTATCTCTTTCAAATAACATATATATATATACAGACACATATATATGTATGTACAAAATGAGCATAAATTGAAACACGTGCACATGCACACTTTTTTTTTCTATTTCAAAGCTTACCTTTCATCATTGAAATAATTTCAAAACACTATTAGTCTTGACTCAAGTTTGCCTTCACTTCTTTGGGTATCATCTGCTTCATTTGTGTTCTTCGTCGGTTGTCATTTTATGCAGATAGGTACTCAATTTAAATGACTGACATCTATCTATGTCCTCACTGTAGTTCTTGACTGGCACAGATTGCACCACTGATAACATCCGCACTTAGAATATTAAGTATGAGGAAACAAAGGAAACAGCAACTACATGAATTGGAGAAAATATACCCGCAAAGCGACAGCACCATGAAGTGAGTTAAAAAGGAATCATAACTTCACAACAGATGTAAAACTAATAGGGGGCATTTTAAAACGAGCATGAGAGTGAAAACCAAATAAACAAACAAGCCACATAAAGTATCAGCCTGTCTGCAGAGGGAATTCAAGCTCTGCAGGAAGGCAGAGTATTTTGAAAAGAAATTGTAGAGTCAAATTATAGAAATGTGTCAGCATTTCTTTGTAAGAGGGAAGACAAACAATGACTGTTTGTGGCGCCTGATTTCAAACATGCGTACATCTGGTCCTGGGACTGCAGTCAGAAATATGTCACTGTGATCATCTGTGAAGCTGTATGTGTTACGGGAATCCTCACCCCATTGTCCCAGTATGCGGGTGAATGTGGTTTTAAAGGGGAGGGGAGAAAAAAACCCCAACCTTTCCTTTCAGGGTGACACCGTCGGTACCCGTTCCTAGCTGGGAACTCATCCTGCTGTGTCATGATCGTGCACGGAGGCATTGCTGGATTTCATCATTGCTGCGTCTGAGGTGCTACGCAGACAGTAAATTAAAGAAAAAAATAACAAGAAAAAAAATAAGTCAAAGAGATTATGTTGTAGCATGCTTATCACACAGAAATGACTGAGGAAACATGAAATGCTTAAAGTGAAATGTACCAAACATTACAGATGCTTGAGGACTGTCACTGTGCTCCATAACCGATATCACAAATAACATTGGCAAGAGCGATTGCTAACACTCTTCTTCCTGGGACTTAGGTGCTACAAAAATCACCTAAGAAAGCCTTCCTCTGACCAAAAAAGGGCTTTGGTAATTTTATTTTTCCTGTAGCAGAGACTCATACAGCACGCACTTACCCTACGGATTTTTCCATTTACAGTATCTGCAGCAAAAGGACAGCTAAATCATCAAACTGATTTTCACAGCTATCGTTCTTTCTTATTTCATTTACCTGGTGGTTTTCACACTTGTAATTTCAAGAACTACAAGATGAAAGAAATTGCAGTCATACAATGAATGTTTGAGGTGGACATTAGTAAATGGTAGTATTTTGTTCATACATCTTTGACATCTCTTAGTGTTACTGCAATCATAGAGACAAATGCTGGCTTTTCCTGCAGTAATAAGCCAATCATGGCTCTTTGACTTAATAATGAAAACACCATGCAATAGGAAAATTACTAACATTTTCCATAAAAATAAATGGAAATGAGAAAACCTGATGCCATCTATCACTGGCTTTTTAGAATGAATAGCTCTATTCAATGTATTTTTAATGTCGTTCTACTAAATTTGAAGCAGACAAACGTTTCTTTGTTATTTTTATCTTTACATTGCTTGATGTATATTAGGGATGCAGTGTGTGGTTTGCTGGAAATTCAGCTTCTGTGAAACAAGCCCCTCTGGAGCTCAGCTCACAAGGTTCATTGTAATGGTGTTGATTCATGCCATTCCTCCTGTTAATGATATTGTACATAGCAAGGCTTTGAAATCACTGAATGACATTCCTAGGTGGGAAATCATGCCACCAGTCCAGTGGGGAATTCGCAGTACACCGTGCTCGGGAACCAAAGCAGTTGCTGAAGCCATATGGTAATGTTCAGAACTAGAGCACAGTATAGTTTTGTTCAGTGTGCAGACACAATGTGGTAGTATTTCTGAGACAAGGCTTAAAGGTAGAGTTGGGAAAATGATGGGGTTTCTTAGTTGCTTTTTTGTTTGTTTGGTTTGGTTTGGTTGGTTTAGTTTTTGTTGTTTCTGGGGGTGAACCAGAAATCCTGTTCTTTTTCTTTTGTTTGGTTCAGGTTGAATCATTAAATTTAATTAAATTCCTTTTTTTTTTTTTGAGGGAAGATCTAGCAAAACAAAAAACTGGACAAAATTACTTGGCAGAGGGGTGGAGGATAAAATTGAATACATTTGGGGTTTTTTTTTGGCAAGTACTTAAAAAAAAATCTAAGCAACACCATTCACAAACTGGAAGAAGACTATTGAATGCACATTTGTCTCTGTGACAAACCCTCCAGAGAAGAGTTTGGATGTGCTCCCAAAAGACCATTTCTATTTTTATCCAAACATCACAGCCTTGGAAGAATACTAGAAAAAGGAGGGAAAGACTACAAGTCTGTTCCAGAGTAATTCCAGATATTGATACCAGGCCTGGAAGTATAAATCAAAAACTATTCTTCTGACGGCAGTAAAATTTATTTAGGGTCAACTCTCTGGATAGAGAACTTCATTTAACCCTAAAAGCTGATGCAGTCCTTTGAATATTTTACCTGGACTTTACTTTCACTGTTCGAGCTCCATGGCTGTCACTGAGGATTTCTGACTGATAACGATGCTGGGAGATTGAACTCACCCGTGTTTAGACACCTCTTTAAGATCTTCAGTGAAGGTTCAGATTTCCCTAGCAAGATGTGAAAAATTTTGACTGAAAAGTTTGTCTTCAGGTTAAGAGCTTTCTGTATCTCTTTTTCTCCCTGCCTTTGTCTCCCTCAAAGCTTCCAAACTCCTGTGTTTCCTAATGTCTCCCCTTCTTCCTAACTCTTCCATAGCTTGCTTTCACGTTTACCTTTTCATTGCTTCCACAGCACTACATTTTTGCTCACAAGGAAGTACAAAAAACACCCTCTCATGTTTTTCTGGCTGTTTCTTAGCTTTCAGGTGTTGGCTGCTGCTGAGCAGCCTGAAACCAAAAGAGAAGCAGGGTGTCTCGGCCACTGTTGCTGCCGCCAAGGGGAAGAGCCAGCACCAGTGCAGGAGGGAGCACGGCACAGCCAGGAGTTGGCCATCCGCTGCTGCGATGGTCCTGGGGCAGTGCCTGGGAAGAGGGACTTGTTTTTTTCAATTCTGTAAGATTTTCATAGGTAAACCTCAAGTCTCTTTACCTGGGAATTGGGGTATGAGCTCATCGCACAAATGATACTGATTTTTTTTTTTTTACTAGTTGGGATTAAGATGAAATTTAAAAATGCGATCTCATAGAGACCCTTGTGAATGAAGAAAGATTCAATTAGAAGCAGCAAGGCTCCATAGTGTGAATGCAATGTGGGCTGGAAGGCAATCTGGCACAATCGAGACCCCAGAAGGTGGATTTATCTCCAGTGGGAGGGGAACCAGACCAGTAGATCGGAAGCCCGCTCTCCAGGTGGATCAGCCCAGGTATGTCGCGAATACACTTAGGCGATTCTGCTCTAAAACTCTTGTGTTCATACTGGTTAAAGCAATGTATAAATGCCCGAAAAGCATCTGCCTCACTGTCTCAAACCGCAGAACTGATATAATGAACAGATAGCTTTTTAATTTCACATTTACCTGGATGAAAAAAAGAGAATAGAATCATGAAAAGGAAGAGCAGCCTTTAATCTTATTTCCTCATTTCTGAATTGACATTGGAAAAAGAAAGAAACTGAATGATCTCTGTAATGCAACAGCAGAAAGTATCATCAAGACTGTAAATTTTAGTGACAGACAAGAGGGCGTTGAAAGGAAAGAAGCTTAACCACCGGGATGATAAATACTTTTTAAAATACACCTTTAAAAACGTAAGAAAAATAGACAGAGGGAATGTAAAAGAAAAGCTGTGGGTGTGGAAATATTTCTTTTAAAATTCATTTAATAAAAACATTCCCTGTAGCTTGCTTGTTACACTTAGTTCCACTTTCCATTCTATTTGCAGAACTCAAACTCGGCAGAAAGCTGAAGGGGAGAGAAGCATTTATAAATTAGTGTATGTCTCCAAATGATTAATGTAGCAGTCATGTTCTTTCTCATCAGTTCAAGACCACTTGCACATCTATAGAAATTGGGCATGAGGTGTGCTGAAGCATATTAAAATCACTTCTTCTACTACTTTTGTACTGAATAATCGTTCCTGCTCTTACTTTTGTACCACTTAAATGAGAAAGAAGGCAATTTAGCCACGATCACATACAGCCTGAGGCAAATGTGTCATATAAGCTTCACTCAGAAAGATATTTTAAGGGATTTATTTATTTTCTTTTTAATACAGCTTAAACACAGCAATTAGGAAAATGCATTGTTTTCTATGTGTTTTTGCCTTAACTACCCTTGACTACCCTTGATAGACAGATTGACTATCTATCCAAGATAGCACATTATTTATCCAAGAATCAAGGAGCTGGAGATGGAAAATTCCTGTTAGCTTCTCTCTCTCTAAAAGCAGGATTATGTTTTACAGCATAGTTTATAACCTGGTTTAGAGATATAGCACAAAGGTAGAGACAACTTTCTTGCCTCTTTCGGTTCATCCTACCAGCCAGGATCTCCACTCCTCTGCAGTATTTCCCACTAGAGGAACACCATCGACCGCTTAGCAGCTTCAACCAGCTTCTGTACAATTAGGTTACGTTCCCTTTGACATACAGACAGCTAGAAATGGTTTATCTTGTAAACAGTGGAGCTGGTATTACTGCTTGTAGCTCTTCGCTTTCACCCGTGCTGCCAGAGTCAGCTCTGCCCGAGGTAAAAGACAGTCAGCAAAGGTGGGATTTAACAAACCTAAGTAGTCAGTTTTGCTTGACCTAGGTAATGAATCACTCCAACGACCTCTCCTAGTGCCTGAGCAGAGGGACAGCAACCTCACAGAATCACACAACAGCTCAGGCTGGAGATCATCCAGTCTGATGCCCTGCTCAAAGCAGGATCGGCTAGAGCAGGTTGCTCAGGACTGTTTCCAGCCTGTGTTTGAATATCTCCAGGGATGGAGACTTCACAACCAAAGCAGCATCGGCTAGAGCAGGGTGCTCAGGACTTTTCCAAGGATGGAGACTTCACAACCTCGCTGGGAAACCTGCTCAAGTGTTTAAACACTCTCAGAGAGAAAAAAATTCTGCTGATCTTTAAATGAAATTTCCTGTGTCTCAGTTTGTGCCCATTGCCTCTTGTCCTGTCACTGGGCACCACTGAAGAAAGCCTGGCTCTCTCTTCTTTACTCCCTATCCCCATCAGGCATATGTCCCTGGTCACAGGTCCCCAGCTCCACTTAGCAGCAAGCCCGTGTATCCCTGTATCTTTTGCTGCTGATAGACCTGTAGAAGCCCTTCATGTAGCCCTTCATGTCACCCTTCATGTCCCTTGCCAGATTCAGCTCCAGAATTTTCAGCTCCAGTTTAACCAAACTTTGTGTTAACAACGTTGAACGTTTAGTTTGGTGGGATAACAGGCTGTGAAGATTCTGGGTAAATATGAAATGACCAGTGTCCTTAAAACTCAGTATGTCTCCCAAAGAGAAAATAAAACCAGCAATGGTTTTAACTCTCATGTATTCTGGGCAGGAGGCTAGGTTGAGCTTTAATTAAAATTGAGACTTTTGTCCTCATAGTGCTATCAGAAATGGATCTATACCGTATATTGCCCAAGTTGAGGTTCATCAAAGGAGTATGTATAAAATAAGATCGACCAAAAGATAAAATGGTAGAAGATATGAAAGGAGTGAATGTCCTACTGAGGTTTCTCTTTNTAAAAAAAAAAAAAAAAGAGGCAAAAGAAAAATGCTTTCTGCAGTGAGGATAGTTAAGGGTTGTGCTGTTACATTAGAAGGAGTACTTGTTCCAGAACAACTCTCTCTTTTAGGTGTAAAGAATGTTAAATAGGAAACAGTTCTTAGCCAAGAATGGTATTTCTTTTTTTCATTAATTTACTTCGGTTAATAATTCCTTTAAAAGCATCAATGAGCCGACTTAACTGTCTATAATTTTCCTTCTTACAATAACTGCTATTTAGGGAGGATATTTTGGGGAAGATTTTTTGCCTCAGTACCTGGAGAAAAAAAGATAATTTCAACAAAATAAGAGCATAAACGTATGTACAGATAGAAGATGCATTATAGTACATATATACTCTCTGTATGTATGTATGTATATGCACTACATGTAGCCTCACTGGATCTCACAGTTTAAAACTAGCATTTCAATTTCAATTCTACTTGCAGTTTTCTGTAACTGGGATTTTTTTTTTTTATTTTTGTGCATGTTTATATTTTACCTTCCGGAGGTGGATAATTCGGATCGGTTTGATAGCAATCACCAAAGCCAAATCAATGATTTACGGCTGTTTACACCAGCAGAAATTTTGGCCCTCACACTGCAAAATCTTTAATCAAACGGAAAGGCTGACCCTCAGCATTTCTTAGTTCTGATTACTTTTGTAGCTGTATCTGAACAGCGAGTGACAAAAGGGGATTTCTGGCAAACCTGCATACACAGTGTTTTTTGGATTTCTGTCTTTGCTTCTTCTGTAATACTATGGCTGGCTGAGAATAATTTCAAACTCGTTCTTAGAGTAACTAATAAGATTAATTGAAACATTTTTTGACACAAAAGCTTCAAGCATAAAACTCATCTCATTAAAAATATAGCTACACAGTAAAGCAAATGGATCTGAATAGAATTTCATGAATACAGCAAAGCAGTGTTTGTGAGCACATCAATCACTTCAGTTTTACTTTTCTATTGTTATTCCCTGATTCCGAACATTTAGATGGGTAGGCTTTTCATGTTTGCTTGAATATTTCTGGGATGTCTGAATTTCTTTTTTTTTTGGTACTCCTACTAGCAGTGTTAACAAGGATGACCGTACATGCAAAGGATTATTCATTTTTGCTATTCATTAGTCTGCTGGCTGAGAAATGCCAATCATTGCGGCTGTCAGTAACTGAGCCTATATACTGTGAGTCGGAGACTAATCAGACATTGTGAACAAGGAGTAAATAAAATGAAGAACTGATAAGCTACCTATCCATAGCTTAAATACCTCTGTCCAGCCCTGTTTTTCCCAGTTTTTCTCCTTTGTTTGGGCTTGTTTCTTTGCCTGTCTGTACAATCTTTACAAATCACAAGACATTAATATTACTTTGCAAATATGGCCAAATGGAAGAGATCTTTTTGCAGACAAATAATATTTGCAAGGTAATTTGACTGTCTTCTATACGGGGTTTTAACTTTTTATACAAGTCATGTATAAACCATAAGAATTAACTTAGGCATGGAGACTCATGCACAAGCTAGTAAATGGTTATGAGAGAAACACCGTATGGATAGGGAGCATGAAAAATGGAAAAAGAGATGAGGAATTAAACTCTATTATTTCTCTTATTCCTTGGGAGCATGAGTTGCAGCTATGCTAATGGTTAGATCAGCAGCATTTAGAGGAGCAAAATGATAATGGATCCACATGGCTGCTATGATAACACTCAGCATACTGAATAATTACAGAGACTTTGGTAGCATGTTGAGCTTCCCAGTGAATGTAATTAATACGGTCAGGGCCTCATTTACTCAGTGAAGCACACCAAAGCCTAAATCTGGAACAAGGGCTCCTGTTTCTGCAAGGTTCTACTGTGAATGTCGTGGTGATAGCACAGCCACTCCAGAACAGAGAAACAAAATGAGAGAATAAGGATTACCCTGCAGAATCAGTGTTTAGGCGAAACATTTTCAAAACCCGTGTTCCATAAAAGTGTGGGACTTAATGCTTATAATCAAGGCTTATGCTTCCTTTTCACCTATCTAGCAGCCACACTGATTTATCTTAGGAATAGTTTGCAGCAGCCCTAAGAAGTAGCAGCAGTATGTGAATCATTGCAACGTTTAACTTGTGAAAAAACATTCCTCAAAGCCACTGAGTAAATTTGGTTTCTTTCTTTTTTTTTTTTTATGTGATGTCAAAGATAAGTTTCCTCCTATTTGTGTTTTGTGTCAGGATCCGCTTACAACTGGGGCCAAATCCAGTCCTGGTGAAGACAATTCACCTGAGGTCTGAATTTTTGAGCCCATCAGTTTACAGAAAAACAACTCTGTATCTTTGGGTCAGGTTTCTTCCCTGATCTCTGGAGTTTTCCCTTTTCCCCGCGGCCCATCCCTAGCAGGTCCCTGTCGGCACAGCCGGCTGCCTCCCCCCAGCGCCCGCTGTTCGCAGCCAGCCTCTCCTGCAGTCCCGGAGCAGCTCTCCCCTCTCAGTAACCTCCTGCCAAGGGACGTTCTTTATTAAACAGGCACCAATTAAAATTAGATTAAATAAAACAGAGTTTATTTGACACAAGTAATGGAAAAAGGAGAGAAAATCAAAGGGACTAAATGTAAGCAAAATAAATCATAACCAACATCTAGGCAGCCTAGCTAGTTAGACTAAACCTCATAATTGCAAGATATTGATTGAATAGGACTAAAAATCTTATATCACCTTGATGTTTACGCGGCTATTTTCAATAGTCATTTGAGTCTGGCAGCTCAAAAGTCCTTTCAACAGAGCTGAGCAAGGTATTTCTTTTCCTCTGATGGTTATTTCTTCCTGTGTTTCTCCCCTCTTTCAATACTCCTGGGCCAGTGTCTTTATTTTCTTGTCTGATAATGCTCACTTGCAGCATCACAGACCTTCGATTGAAGCCTATATACTATAATATATAATATTAATATATTAATTAATATTTTAGTATATATCAATATATTAATATCTTAATATATATAATATACTGTTAATATTTTAGCAACATTTATATCAGTGTCAGAGTTCACGCACAGTTCACAGCAGCACAAAGGTAACCCATGATGCAAGGTGACATGTCCCCTCCCCAGGGCTTCAGCAGTTGCACATGCTGCTCTTATGGTAGAAGAGTGACAGCACATCTCAGAACAAAGCACAAGGAAAATCTCCTGAGGACACCTCAAATTTTCTAAGCCTTATCTTATATTCTTGGATAGAGTGACATGCCCTGTGCTACCCTAGTAGTATTAGACGCTTTGGAGGTGAATAAACATGGATTCAATTCCTCTTCTGCCAACGTCCTCCCTTGTCCCAGGGTGATGGTGTCATTGCAAAGTCCGACCTGTGGAGCACACCAGGGTATGTGCAGGACTCCATAAAATGATGTAAAAACTTTTATATCCATGATAGATGGGAAAAAGTACGGAGGAGATCATGGTAGCTTGTGCTAAATGTTTTTTTAAGGTATATTTTTAAATACTGTCTTCCTATTCTGACTAAACAGCATAAAAAAGTTTTGTTCATCAGTTACATGATTTTGGAAGTAATGAGAAGATTTAGAGAATAGGCACCAGACAGCACGTCACAATAAGGGAAAATTTGAAATATTGTACATAAAATGAATGTATCAAAACTTTGCTTATTATCAACTAATTCAAGGAGAGCAGACTACAATTAAAATTATATTTTTATATGCCACTTATCTTCTATGCGATTACCTCTTGATTATTTGGATCAGCTAATCTTGGTGTACCGTTTGGTTGTAATAAGCTTCATAACATTTTTTCAATTAAGAAAAATAATCACTTCTGGTCCTTAATTTTAAATGCTATCTCTCAACAAGTACCTCATCTATCTTACTCAGAACTAATATGTCACACAATTTTGGATTCATAGAAATATTGATTCTGAGTGTGCTACCATTTCCTAGTTGAATGCTTAGTTCAGAGAAATCAAAGTAAATATCAGCACTTTCAGTGAAGTTTCTTTCAAAATCCTCCCCATATTTTTAAAATTTTCTTTCTTTTTTTTTCTTTTTTTTTTTTTTTTNTTTTTTTTTTTTTTTTTTTTATGTACAACAAACTGAGTTTAGCTTAGGTGGATACCTATTCTCATCAAATCCTTTTTTAAATTTCTTTTTCATGCCCACAACTTTAGCATCACTTGCTGATATATAGTTCAAGATCTAGCAGATAATCTAATTTGGAATTAGTTGGGCAAAATATCAATTAGGTTAAAATAAGACATCAGGAGGTTGTTTTTCAAGTAACTTAAATTTTATTGCTGTACAAAGTCTGGACTGTGTCATTGATGGAATTTTTAACCTGTTGTTACAAGGAAGGGGTAGTTTTCATAAGAGAAGAGGTAAACTGGCATGTATGATAGGGGATAATGATGGGAAAGGAGTTATGGAGGCAGGTTTAGTTTTACAGTTTTGGGGTTGAGTATCCACATGGTATTTTCAGAGGTCACAACGTACCAAATTTTCATTTATGTTAGTGGCAGAGAAATGTGTGGCAGACAGAAGCTGTATGCCAAAACATAGTTAACCTCTTAAACCCACGCCTACAAAGGTATGACGATATTTGGTGCATCTTCCTGTCTAACATTTAGCTGCCTGGCTCCGGGGGCTCTCTGCATCTGCCTGCTGTGTTGCCCTTTCCTACAGACGGTTTCTGTACCCCTCTCTCAGGCTGAGCCTCACTGCCCCCGTACAGGGACGATGCCATGACCCCCCCTCCTGCCAGGCAGTGAGATGTCCCTGGGCCTCAGTGCCTGGTATAGGATGAGGTATAGGGGCCCGTGGGGAATGACCCCTGGCTTATCTTCAGGTTGAAACTTGACCACTGCCAAGCTATAAATGCAAAACTCCTATCTCAAACAACTTGTTGGTTTCTCATTAGGGGAATATCAGCTTCAAGCGTGACGTTTACTTTTGTTTAGTGCCCATTTGGGTTATTTAAAACATGTGAATATTCTATTAACACGGCAGTTCCGGGTCATTAATGACTCAGTGTACTTAAAAGCTGAAGGTGATAAGGTCATTGGAGGATGGAGGTCATTAACAAACTGGAAAAAAGGCCAACAATATGTGAAACATTATAATTCCAAATTTTACAAGATAGGGATTACATTTATAAAAAATATATCCTTGCAGTATTTTTACTCCTCTCTTCATTTTTTTGTTTTATTAGTTAATAGTAGAATTAATTGACCAACTGAAAAGCTTTTTAAATAGCTAGTATATGGCATTCAGCTGCATGTGTTATGCACAAATATTCTTTATTTGTCGTTTTTTCTTTCCCCAGTAGGAAAACTAACTTTTTCATCACATATGGGATCCATCATTATGAAACATTTTTTTATAAATAATAGAGCAAATTCTGGTCTTGCAATGCTATAAATAAGAGGTAACTTCACTGAATTCAGTGGCTACATTGGTGTAATATGTCAAAGAAAAGTATGACTTCAGGACTCTCGGTGTTCTGGCCAGAAATCCTGAGCTAGATCACTTCAGCAGTACTGATTTATAATGTCTGAAGTTCTGACCCTGTATTTAATCAGCCACATTACCACAAGGAATAAGTAAAAGCAAAATGTCAGCCAACAAGTATAAAGGTAACTAACTACCTCCAATTCATATAGTTCTCTGAAGAACTCTAAAACCAGAGAAAGTCTCAGCGTTACTTACTGCAGCAGTATAGTGTAGTAATACCCCAGCTGCTAAAAGAGCCAGCTGGAAAAAATGCGTTACAATGGCATATTTCAGCTGTGTGGCGTGTGTGGAGCAGACAACTCTGCCAACCGGTGTAGCCATTGTTCTCTCAGACTCCTGCCACGAAAGCAGGATCCACCAAGATTTGGAGGCGAAGCAGTAGAAAGCTCATGTTTCTTCTTCTGTTCTTACCCCACATCATTAAAGCATTACAGATAAGGAAGCTGAGAACAAAGTGTGTTTTAAACAGCTTGGAAGTCAGAGGATATTTGGCCACATTCAGGCTTAGATGTTAACATAAGTGATTTTTAATGAACCATAAATGCTATTTTTAATTTGCATCTTTTAATTACACTCAGTGAAGTTCCTCTGTGAATTTGTGATGGGGGGAGGAGAGGCAGAGGGCTATCTTTTACTGATTGAAGTGCTGTGTTTGCTCCTCATGCTGAGTAGAAGCCCATCAGAAACAGCCTGGCCAGAAAAGACAACTGTGATTCCTTCCTCTGGCTTTGTGTATAACACAGACTCTCTTTACAACTGAAATAGGAAACACTTCAGTTTTGCTCTGACTTCATCTAGCTTTAATTTTCATCTAGAAGAGTTTGGTGTTCCTTTGTCTGCTTCATCTAAACACCTTGATGATCATATTTCTATTCATTTCTTAGAATCACCAAATAGCTGAGCCTGGAAGGTGCCTGTGGAGATCATCTGGTCCAAACCTCCTGCTCAAAGGAAGGTCATCTACAGTAGGTTGCTCAGGACCGTGCCCAGTTGGGTCTCCAGCAGCTCTAGGAGTGGAGATTACACAACCTACTCCAGTGTTGACAACACTTACAGTGAAGTAAGGTGTTTTACTATGTTTAAATGGAATTTCCTATTTTAATTTGTGCCCATTGCCTCTTGTCACGGGGTACCACTGAGAAGAGTCTGGCTCTGCCCTCTTTACTTCCTTCCCGTCAGGTACTTACACACATCGTCAAGATCCCCTGGAGCCTTCTCCTCTTCAGCCTGAACAGTCCCAGCTCTCTCAGCCTTTCCTCATAGGAGAGGTGCTCCAGTACCTTAAACGTCTCAGGGCCCCTTTGTTGGAGCCTCCCCATGTCTCTCTTGCAGCCAGGAGGCCAGAACTGGACACAGTACTTCAGGTGTGGCCTCACCAGTGCTGAATAAAGGGTAAGGATCACCTCCTTCAACTTGCTGGGAACTCTGTTCCCAACGCAGCCCAGGAGGCTGTTGGCCTTCTTTGCCATGAGGGCATGTGGTGGTTCATAGTCAACTTGTCCAGCAGGGTGCCCGTGTCCTTTTCTGCAAAGCTGCTTTCCAGCTGGCCAGCCCCCAGCTTGTGCTGGTGCCTGCGGTTATTCATTTCCAGGTGCAGGGCTTTGCATTTCCCATCGATAAACTTGATTTTGTTCCTCTCGGCCCATTTCTGCAGTCCATTGAGGTCCTTCTAAATGGCAGCACAGCCATAGGTACTTACTGCTAACTGGACTTCTTTCTAATCAATCCAACTTGAAGTGATTTTGCCTGGTCACTACTCACTACACATTTCCTTGGGACTTGCTGTTTGGGAACTTCAGTAAGAGGATCCCCTCTTCGTTCATTCGTTTTGTGAATCACAAGTGGAAATACCGAGCCAGACAGAGATAGGTTTCAGGAAATATGGAGAATAGAGGTATAAGATGTGTGATAAGTCACATGGGCAGTTGTTTTTTGTCCTTTCCTCTCGAACCCAGTTTAGGAGAGAGGGCAGTTTTAACTTCTATATGAGCAGAGATTCAAAAAGGGAAAAGAAATGGCAATATGATTGTTGCTGATTTTTGCCCCCGTCAGTATAATCTACAACCTTCTGTCTTCCTGATCTTTGCCTCCATCTTAATCCCCAGCAGTGAAAGGTAAAGGTGAACCAACATCAATTTGCTGTCGTTGCATCTTCAAAGATCTGATTGTTCAGTCCTGGGAAACTGTGTAGCGCAAACATGCTGGATGGACAATTTGAGACTGCAGTTACATTTTTCTGGTACTGTTTTTAAATAGCTGGCATTTTCTCAGTTACTAGGTGATCTGGCTATAACACTTAAATAATTTCATTTTTCTTTATGGCTTCTGTCAACTTCTTTCCTTATTAGCTCTAGCTACTTTATGCTGCATTTTCCTCCCTGAGGCAATTCTCCCTTGTCTCTGGAGAGCACATGGGAATGAGCAGAAAGGATTTACACATGGTGCAGGACTGTTTCCGCTTTAAATGATGTGTTCTTTTTTTTCCGGGGTGCATTTGGTAGGGATGCCAAATTAAGTTCTTTTCACAATACTTAGAAAGTTTCCCTTGGGTGCTAGAACACTATAGTCAGTAATTTTTCCTTATATTTAGGATCAAAGCACGGTATATAAAGATTGGAAAGGGTACTCAAGGTCACTTCGCTTGACAGTGAGTTGTTCTCACATTTTGTTTTACTGTGCAGAGTAGAACTCTAAAATGTAGTTTAAAATAAATAAATCCTGCTGAGTTTTCCCTAAAACCTTACTTAATAAAAGTTCCTTTGCCCCACAGAAAACTAACGTCTATGTATCTTTTGTCAGTATGTGTGACCAGTTTTCTATTACTTCCAAAATACATTGTTTTATGTGTGCATGTGTCCATCTGTCTGGGTGCTTTTTTGTATGTGCATATGCATTCGTATACATATGTATATATACAAATATAATCTACTTGGCTTCTCAGACTTCATGTTTTAGTATTAAAAGTGTTTTTTGTTGATGTGGGTGACCATGGAATTGATGCTGGTGATTAATACTACTAGACCCTCAGCGGCTTTGTATGTCCAAGAAGCTCTGCCTTGAACTTTTTACAGTGGCTTTTGTTTTGTGCAGTGTCTTAACTTAAAATTCAGCTAGCTAATCTGTCACCTTCCTATGTTTCTTTACTACACTTTACATCACTGCCAACCAAGGTACTGGATCATGACCTATTAAAGGCACCTGAAATTTAAGTTCAAAGAACCGTCTTTACATGTGATGGCCCTAACCACTACTCATCACTCATGTCCGTCCTCCTTTCAGCAGCCCAGAGATTTTTGAGTTCCTTGCCACATGCTGACACAATTGCAAGTACGGTGATAAAAAGATCTGCCCCAAATCTGGTCTACAGCTTGGGGACTGAGATACCTCTCAGAAAGATATGCTTCACGCTTTTCTGGCTAAGGTGGAAGAGTAACAACGTATTAAACAGGTTAGGATATACAAGGGGTAGGGCTGCTAACAATGTCCACTTCTAGTATTCACATTTTAAAGGAAAAGAGCAAGCTCTGCTGGGATCATTATGAGGAAGAGTAGATTAACCTACTTACTGAAGAAGGCTGAAGCTTGTGAATCTGAAAAGGGCTCCTCTTTCTGCCCAGAATAAGGTGATTTAAAGGCAGAATTTTTTAGGTACTCAAGTGTGTACTCTCTCCATCTACCAGCTACACAGGTGAAATTTCTTGCTTCCCATTCCAGGATATTTAATCTTTTATTGAAAAACTAGATGGTCAGCAAGTGCATTAGACTGCATTCAAGATTTCACCCTCAATTTTTAAGAAAACTGTTCCTATCAAATGTTAAGATTGTAGGAAATTTAATCTAAAATGCTCACAGATCTTAACAAGACAAACTTATCATCTTGGCATAATTTTTTTAAAGGGGAATGGTTATAATTTTGATTAAATACTATCATGTCATGGTTAATTTGAACTTAACACAATTATGTCTGTGCTAGTGAAGAAAATCGGATGTTGTTTTCAACATTCTTTTACAGTAAAACAATTACATGTGTATCAGTGAGAATGTAGAAATCAAATAAACAAATATACCAGCAATTCGATTATATGTTAGAATGTACTTTTGATTTTTGAATCAGAGAATACAAAGACTACATAAACCCAACACAAGGTAGTGTAAAATGCAGTGAGTTTTCTCTTTTTTTCTAGATTTGATTTTATATTTTACCTCTCTATACATTATAAATCATTCTACTTATGATATTCATAGCTTTGACGCAAATAGGCAATATGTTTGGAAGACAGACATTTCCCCCTCTGATTAATTCACTGGCCAGTTTACCGACTCAAAGGCAAACTTAGTACATTCAAACAATTTCAGGCTCTTCCTATCAAATAATTTGTCACAGTGTCTGCACTGATTCTAAATACAGCTTCTTTTATTTTTCATGTGTGTATATATGGTTACTAGCTAGGCAGCAGGGCAATGCAACTTTTTAAATTGCATGTCCTTGGAAGTGCTGAGCATTTTGGGTTCCAGAAGTTTAAGTGGGAGGGACATTTTGCATTGCATGGGGCTGGGCTGTGTACAGCCCAAATGACAGTAGAAACGTGACTTGCAGATTTTGAGCTGATGCGGTTGAAGTCAACGAGTGAGCCCCTGACTCAGCTCTGCTGTCAGCTTCGGAGCCATCAAGGAATCACCAAAGGGTGATTCAAAGGCAGTACAAGCCGGATGTCTCCGTGGGAAGTTGTTACAGTGGAAACTGCCTCTGGGGTGAGATGGGTTACTTGTTTAGGGATTTGATTTTGACTTGGTAAGCCAGACCTGCAGGTCCTCTGCGACTCCTCGGCTGAATTTCAGGTGGCAGTGCATTTTTTTTGCATTTATTGTGACGTGGGTGTAATCACTGTGAAACCACACCTGTGAAACCATAGGGCCCTGAGCTGACGCGAGGCTGAGAGGTCCTGTCACAGCTTTTCTCACATCTGTGCTCACTGAAGCAACCAGAAGTTTGTACGTGGCCCTGCCCACGTAGTTATTATCCTGTATTCACCACTGAGCAGTATGATCCGCATGAGTTACACAAGGCTGAGCCCTGATGATGTGCACAGTGTGTTGCTTTAAAAACGTGGTGTGTTGAGTGTTTAGCAGTGTAAACATATGGTACTGCAGTTATTGCTGTGCCATATGGGGATGTGTAGAGCTCTCTTCTCCGCTTAGCAGATAGTGCCAGGAGCACATCTGTATGGTCTCGTTGTCAGTGGGCACTGTCGGTTCTCTTTCTTTACACCTTTTCGAGCACCACTAGCTTCTGTGCTTATTTTTCAGTTTAGACTGAGTATGAGGAGTTCACTGGAGATTTTCCAATTTCTAATTACTCAAGCTAATTGCAAGAATTTTAGATTTGTCTTAGGTGGCATTTTCTTATCATGGATAATAGGTTTGCTTTTCCATCAAAGTTTAAAAAAAAAATCTAGCGCAAGACACAAACAAGTCTCTGAGCTGTGACTGCCTCCTGTTTATAATTATCAACAAAATAGAGAAAATCACAGATTCTCTATTTCCTGCAGTGTTATTAAAGGAACATAACAATCTTTTAAAGAACATAAAGATCACCAAAATTTAAAGAAAAACATATATAAGGCACCAAAATTAAGCATCTCCATGATATCTTTTAACTCAAAACTAATTTTAAAATATATGCTTTGCGTTTTTGTGGTGAGAATTTCCACAAATGAGCAATGCTTAAAATGTTTTACCAAAACTTTTCTAAAGTGGCTGCAGAGGTCTGCGGGAACTTTTGTACTTTCCAAGTGAAGAGTGAAATAGTGAAAAAATTGACACCCCCTCTGCTTTTACCGATTTGCAAAACTTTTTATATTTTTATTTGGCTATATGTCTACTGTACATTAAACATTACTAATACATTTGTTGCTTTGCACATCTTTTCCTCCTTATAATTAAACTAATTGGATAATTAATCAATGTCACCTGGAGCCCTGAATGGCAACTGACATTAATGAAAGAGGTTGTTCATAGTCCAGGCTTGGCAGGGTAGGAAGAAAAGTCTATATTCTGCAGATGGAAAGCCAATTAAAATTGTGGAGTTAGGGTAGTACAGAGTGGAACAGAAATGAGCTTTGTGGAAAATATCAATTCCTGGTTGCCTTTTGAAAGGTACAATGCCACCTGCAGCCTAGAAGTCACAGGAAAAAACACATATTTTGTTGCTTTACACACCATTGTAATTAGGTTGCTAAGTCCATCAGCCCTTTCCTAAATTTTAGAGAAATAGTCTCTCTGGTCAAAATATTAACAGTAGATTAAAGCTTAGGAGATGAGATGATTGTAGATCTGTGTTTCAACAGCTCCACTGCTGTGAGACATTCTGTTTTTGGCAGTGAACATTATCAAGCTGTAATAACTGCTATTCTAGTTAATAAAACTTAAGTAAATCATATATAGCATGTAAAGGGCAAGCTGCGGGGACCAATTTACCTCTGTTGGTGAAAATTACATCTCCTATGCCAGTAGGGCGCCATCTCTTAGGAGCAGGGGGTGAAGAATTCATTGTCAGGGAATGGAAAACACCAACTGTTTTCATCTGTTGCCTCAGTGAGGATTTACAGGGTGGCAGCAAAATATAAGAGCTGGGACATCCACCCCACTGCAGGTCCAACTGTTTTTCAGTGCACCATATCTTTTGTCTGTATTTTTCTTCTATACTATTTTCAGTATATATATGGCCTGCCTCAAATGCTTTAGGTGCCCACACCTTCTTCCCTGTTTTACAAACAAGTACTCAACCTCATCTTATTTAACTGACATCCCTGTCGTTTGTCCTCCACCTATTCCTAGTGTGTGCAGCAACATTAAAAGAACTAAAAAGATGGATCTTGTATCTATTACGGGTTTCATACAAACATCTCTGTCTGTCCAAAGAAAGGGTTAATCGTCAGTTTCTGCAGAGAATAGTCCATAGCTGCACCACCCACAGGTGCAGAGTCTGTGTAATCTGAAATCCTACTGCATTTGTGACATTTAATTTGCCGTTTATACTAGATCGTGCAGAAAGGGTGTGTGTAACCCAGATTTGAACCGAGACCCCAAGTTTGTCTGTGAATTTATTCTAGCATCTGAAGTATCCTTTAAGAGAAATATTCTTTAAGATGTGTGAAAAATGAAACACAAAAAGAAGAAAGGCAGAATACCATTCAGCTAAGAGAATATAATTTCCTTTGTTAGCCTGAAGTAAATTTAAATTAAGGAGGATTAGTAAAATACATAAAATTAGGCCAGAGAGTGAAAATTAAGTGGGCTATTCTAGTCCAACACTGAGCAGAGCTTCCCAGAGTTACGGAAGACGGATTCTTTTTCTTCCTGGAAATCCTTGTTATAAATAGCACTGAGCCATTAGGCACAAAATGCATAATTACTTTACCCTGTATACTCACGGGTAATGGAAGGACTAAAGATCAAAAGCCTTCCTCTGCAGGTGAAAACTGACAGATTCCTCCTGGCTTCAGAGCATTTTTGCCGGTTTACATTTCCTGACAGTCCAGCTACTACAATTTCCTATTGGTGAGAGTTAAACAGAACCCAGGCAAAGTAAAGGATGTCTTTTAAGTTGCTGCTAAGTTACAGAGGAAAAAAAAAGATAGTACGGAAACGAGAAGCTTAAGTAAGAGGGTGATGGAAATCGGATATATATGTGTGATGAGGCTTAACATTGCAGACTGTGTCTGTACTATGGGACCAGGGAGCATCTCATGGCTTCTAGGGCCAAGCTCTCATCTTAGGAGCCTCCTGACTGCTTCTCGGGGCAAACCTTGAGTGTGCTTTTTGCTTACAGACATGTTGGGGCAAGAAGGAAAGCAGCCCTGGGAGGTCCAGCAGGCAGCTGGATTTGGCCAGCTGGGAAGGCAATAGCCGCTACAGCCTGGCAGATTTGGCATAAGCCCCTCACCAAAACACCACTGTGTCCCATGAGTAGATTTTAATAGAATCCACGGTCTGGAGTCAGGCACCTCTCTATCCCCCCTGTTACATACCTGGAGCTGGGCACCTCAGACTGGCACTAAAAATGTGACAAAAGCATTGACCTGAGAAATAAATACCAAAGAGTTGCAGAAGACACCGTGGGGTTTAAGTTTCACAGCTCCCGGAGCTTTGCTTAAAATTCACAAATGTGAACTCTTTACTGGAGGTAGGCAGGAAACTCACACAAAGGAGAAATGCAAGGAACTAGAGGAAAAGAAGTGGGAGAAGATTCTCGCTCTCATTCCGAGTAGGAGTTTCAATGCAGATGTCTGACCTTGCCAGAGACTGCACCAAGGATTCCTTTACAGGGTGTTTCAGAGAGGTGGACAGAGTGCAGCTGAATCTACTTCTCCTTGATTCAGCTGCTTAAGTATTAAATGAGACAGCAAGTGGGTGGTGATACCGAGCATGGTGATTCGGGTGCTGAACACTCTCCCTGTGGGCAACCCTGCTATAATATATATATGTGGGCATTTGGTACAAACTGCAACATTCTGGCAGCCTTTCTGTGGTCATGGAAAAGTCAATTAACAGTTTTGAAGTTATAAATTGGTATTGGATGCCTAAATGGAAAGTAGACGACCCGGCTATTTTTTGGCTCTAGTGTTTGGATACCACCTTTGACCTATGCCGTAGGTACCTCTCTAAAAACTTGTTAAGAAATATGAGCACTTGCACCTTTTATTTATGAAATGTACGAAAAAAGTGACATTTAAATTGAAAAAGCTACATTAAAAGGAGAAAAATGCAAGATGCAAAGCAAAGTGATACTCCCACCATAAATCAAGTTTCACCCAATCTCATACTGTGCATCACAAAGGACAGTTAACATCTTTGGCCCAATTCTTTGCCTTGAGGGAATGCCAGAAAGCTATTTGTGCTGGTATAAGGGAATCAAAAATCTTAATACAAATAGTTCACAGAGTCACTCCAAAGCATGTTTACTTCCATTGTACACGGGTTTTGATAAATTCTGAACTTGGAGTTCAGATGCCCACCAAGCAAAACAAATTGCTTCTTAGGTCTGGAAAGCATATTATAGCAGTTATTGTAAAACATTTCATATCATATGCATTCTCAACAGTGCTCTGACTATTTGAGACCGAATTCTTTGTGTAACAGTTACAGTACTATTCAGCTCCAGGAGCAGAAATGTAAATCTAGTGCCAGCCCTTGAATTTTAGCTCCTTTGCCAAAGGTGACACGTACTGTACTTTCAGCTTCACAACAAAATAGTCAGGAGGGGAAAACCATATACTGAAATGTGAATAAATATAGAAAGTGACTGGTAGAAACCATGATTTTTTTTTAGATTACAATTGAAGCATATATTTTCCTTGATTCACATTACATTTATACTACAATAACTTCTACTGTTCTTCTTACTTTATAAATCTCTGATAAGAGACACAGTGCTATAGAGAGCTTACAAACCAAACTTTGTCATTGACACTAGACCTCTGCCCAAGCATTGCCACATGAAAATTAATGGAGTTCCCTCTTGAAGATGGATCTGCAGGACAAATTTTAAATCAAGACTGTGCTTAACAAGTGAATAACTACTAAGCATAGAAAGAAGAGAAAGGTGTCAGAGAAGGGAACATGCAGACAGCAGTTGCCTAGTTATAGTTACAAATTTTACATCTGATAGATGTAAATATGGATCATAACTCTTAGAAATGAGTTACAGTATGCATGAGATTTCTTACAGCATCCAAACATGTACCTAGTCATCTGGAAGGGTTTGACGTAGCAAGGTTCTCCCTCCCCTTGTCTTCTAGGAGTTTTGCATTGGGCCCTAGGTTTCTTCTTTGGTATTGTGTTTGGATTAGTCTCACGCCAGATAACATTGTATCAAGCAACAAAGCAAAATAATGGAAGTGCATTGGTACATGGCAGGAGTTTGGCATATTCCTTCTCACATCTTTGACTAACAGATGTGAGGAGATGAGTCAATAGTGGAAATAGGGAGCAAAGGAGGATGAGGAAATATTTTGCTAATTCAAGTAAGTTCTGTGTAACAGTTGAAAAATATATTAATTCCATTTAAAGCTAATTTAAATATTTCAGAACATCTGAAAATTTATTCATTTTCTTATACAGCCATTTTATATATCTTCATATAGTGAAAGCCAGTTCAACTGTCTCAGAAGCACACCAGTATAAATTTTCATCTTGAAAGCCCATCGTTTGTTTGAAAATGTCTAGTTTTGTCTTAGCCAGTTTTGATCCTTGACTGTACTTTACAGCTTGATTTCCTTAATAATACCTTTTGAGAAAATTTGTCAAAACATCTTAGAACATCCTACTAAAATATATTAATTGTTTCTCCTTCATCCTCCATGATGTCACACTCACAAATTCTAAAAAAACAGTGAAGCATAAGCCTTTCTTGTTCCTCATGGAAGCCACTGTCATTGTATGTTTAATTTTCACTCTTCGAGGCATTTCTTAAGTGGGTGTTTTATTGTCATTTCACACAGTTTTCATTCTGGAACTGAAGTTAGGTTATGGGACTAGCAAATGCCAAACATAACTGTTGCAGCTATATTAAAGCTGGGCAAAACACTTAAAGAATTCCATAGAATCATAGAATGGTTTAGGTTGGAAGGGACCTTGAAGATCATTGAGTTCCAACCGCCGTGCCATACACAGGGACACCTCCCACTAAACCAGCTTGCCCAAGGCCACGTTCAGCCTGGCCTTGAACACCTCCAGGGATGGGGCCTCAACAACCTCTCTGGGCAACCTGTTCTAGTGCCTTACCACCCTCAAAGTGAAAAACTTCTTCCTAATGTTCAATCTAAACCTGCCCTCTTCCAGTTTCAAGCCATTCCCCCTCATCCTATCACTACATGCCCTAGTAAAAAGTCCTTCCCCAGCTCTCCTGTAGGCCCCCTTTAGGTACTGGAAGGCCACAATAAGATGTCCCCGGAGCCTTCTCTTCTCCAGGCTGAACAGCCCCAACTCTTTCAGCCTCTCCTCATAGGAGAGGTGCTCCAGCCCTCGGATCATCCTCATGGCTCTCCTCTGGACACGCTCCAGCAGGTCCATGTCCTTCTTATGCTGGGGACTCCAGATCTGGATGCAGTACTCCAGGTGGGGTCTCACGAGAGTGGAGTAGAGGGGCAGAATTCCAGACACTGTATTGAGAAGTTGACTCTGAGACATTATATATTCTTGCCAGCAGCTCATCTATTTCATTCTTAAATTTCTTCAGAACTCTTAATTTAAGATTTTCCAGTCCTAGTGACTAGTCAGCATTTAATTTTCCAATTTGTTCCAGCACCTCCTCTTTTGATACTCCATTTCAGACAGTTCTTTTTATTTTGTGAAAATACAGGACTTCCATTGCCGCACACTTGTATGTGTGACAAAAAACCCAAAGAACTAAAGGGGTGACAGTGAGAACAGGGTTTTTTCTCCTCCTGCTTCATTGAGCAGCTGGTTTGATTTTATTTTGCATGGTGAATGCTACTTTTTAAGTCTGTGCTTAGAAAACAACAACTTTCTAAATCCTTTTTTTCAAGATTAAATTAGCTCTTTTTTTGACCTGATTTTCAATAATTTTGTATGTATGGGCAACCAAAAAATTTTTTAGAGATTTAATTTATGAACAACAGCAGCTGGTACCAGAAGCAATTTCCATCCATTTATTCATCCAATAGACATAGTTTGGCGTAAATAATGGAGATACATACTTTTAGAGAGGACTGTTGGCACCTTCAAAAAGTGTCCCCACACTGTTCCAGTTAGTTATGTACAATTAACACTTTTCTTTATGGGTTTTCATTTATGCTTTATTTAATACAGTTAAAATATTACAAAGTTATACCAGGCCCAAATGACAAAATATGTAGAAATATCAATTCTTGGAAATAGATTGTAGCATTTAATCAGTGTTGATACTAATGCTGGCTATGTCCATGATTTGTTAAGGGTTTTCTAGTTGAATGTATTTTCATTATCATAATTTGATGCACAAGAGTTAGAGCCCAGATAATTACAAGTGAAGAGCAGGGGACAAAATATAAAAAGTGACATTTCCTCTGACAAGTAAATATTAGCTAAAAGTAAAGCAGATATTTTCTTTTGAAATTTAATTCGGTTACAAAAGGAAAAGAAAAAGTAAAACTAACAAACCACCTCAGCATCACTATCTTTGCTTACAGCTCTTTGATTGTGTAGCTTTTATAGCTAAGGTCAGAAATAACTCATCTTTAAATCTAGTCTGTATTAAACCTGCACCCTTGCCTGGATTGTCATGATACAAATGAATCATTTCAAGAGAATAGTTTAGAATAAATAGGAAATTAAAAAGGAAGAAAAAGTTTCCTTCTTTACCCCTTTAGGGATACTGTTGAATATATTATTTTCCTTCTCTATCTCAGATGGTCATGTTCTGCATTGGCAGGGATCAAAGATACCATATACAAAAGTAGGAGAGATCAGTGAGGTATTTAGCCTAGAAAACCCCATTTGTCATAATTCTCAGACTATTTTTCTGATCAAAGAATTTACAGACATCAATCTGCAATGACCCTTATAGAGTCCTAAAAAGACCCTTTTCAAACCTTCTGTGGTTTGAAGTGTGATTGTAACAGTGGGACAACAACGGTGTCCCTTGTTAATGAAATCCTCCAAACACTGGGCAGCCATCCAGCAGTGCATACTGATTTATGTATATAGCAGACTATCCTACTAATCACATAATGTTATTATTAGCCCAATTGTGCTCCTATGAGTAAATGAAAACCACTCGTTACTTCTTCCTTTTTCTCTGAGTGGGTTCCAGCGACCTGAAAGGCTTCCTAATGCAAGGTCATGTTTTCACTACTTTTATTCAGTGTCTATATTAGATGTCTAGAGAATATTAAGAGACTTTTTGCACTGCAGTCTCATCAGTTTCCTTATGTTTCCACCCCCTGAACTCACTAAATCTTTCTTTGAAATAACCTGTTTGCAACGTAGACAGAGCAGAAGTACAGGCACACAAAAAAAGGAGTAATATATGGAGGATTAACTACAATCATTGAGCCCTAATAAAGAAACATATATTAATTACTTGTCAAGAAAATTTTCCATCACATTCTTTTTGCACATAAAGCTGCTTTTGGCATCTCTGTTGAAGGTAATAACTGGATGTATGTTTTCCCATTTGAATCCAGTCAAAAGGCAACCTGTGGTTTGTCTGTCTTTTAAGGCAGAAACCTTACATTGACATCTTTTCTGGGAATGCTGCAATGTAAGAGTTAAATGGTCACTTTGGGATAGACCTTAATCCTGTAAACATTACAGAACAAGTTACACTGTTGCTTTTCTTGCCTCACTCTCATTTTGGGAGCAATTGAAAGTAAATACTTAATGCTCTAAAAAGCCCTGTTAAACTTTTTTTTTTTTTTTAAAGTACTAATTACACAGCTAGAGTCTTGTCTAAGGAGATGGTCAGAGGATGTCTACATGAGCAGGTAGGGCACGGTGGTGCCACAGGATCTGCATGTTAAATCAATTATTGTCTAAGGACCTGATGTTCACATGGAATTGGTTTCAGTTGTTAACCTCAGTCTAGCTTTAGTCATACCCCATGGCTTGAGTGTCCTTTGGCAGCTGGAGTATATTCCATGTGCCACAGAAGAGCATCTTTCTGCCTTATTTTTGGTCAAAAGGAGTCTGTTCTGTGTACTCTGCACCCGTCCGTGATCCCAAGGGTTGGAAGTGGCATGGCATGATCCATTCCCGTGAGCGGTCTTCATCTGAACCAGAAAGCTAATGCAGAACATCTAGTGACAGCTCTGTAACGCACAGTATGCACAATGGGAACCAACACCTTAAGCAGGAGAACGTCACAATTTATTTCCAGTTCCTCCAGAATTTGTGTGAAAAAAGTATTTGTCCTAAAAAAATATCGTAGGTTGTCCATTAGCACTGCCCGGTGAAAGGTCTTCAAACATCGTGCCCTGTACACACTGAAGTGGGAAAAGTTACAAACATTTTAGGATTAGTCAATGTGAAGGGAAGATGCAGTAAGATCCACAGTCCTCAACTTTCCCCACCCAGCAGCAGAAGAGACCTATTGCTCTGGAAGTCTGCAGCTCTGAACAAAAACCTCACTACAGTTTCATATGCCTTTTACATACTTACTTTTCAGAGATTTTTTTGGTTTGTTATTTTGTGGTGTTCTATAAAATGCAATATCAGCATAAAATGCATTATTTTTTTCTCAGAGAAATTCCCACGATTTTCATGTCCCAGCTTAATATCTCAGAGCCTCTTAGCTAGAAAATTAAACCAAAAAAGGATTAGAAAAGATTAGTCAGATGTATAGAGAGAACTGGTATCAATACTGAGCTTTTCTTTTTGTTGTGTGCCATGACTAGGTGATGAAAAACATAACTTTTTCATCCTGTTGTCCCTGCATGCTGAGGAAAACTGCAATCAATATTTTGCTATCTGTCATTACAAGAAAACAAATCATTCAAAGAATGTAATTAGCCTGTAATTATCAGGTGATAATGAATACCACATCCAATATCTTGCCTCCTTTGAAAGTTACAGTTATGGTGTGAAAGAAAATGAGACAAGAAATAGCTTTCAGTGCTATGCTGTCAAAATAGGTGACTGAGATTCTAAATACTTTATGAAGTAGTTGTTGACAGCTAAAAATAATCTCCAAGCAATGTTAAATTATCAATTTATCAAAATGTCTCCATAAGCAGAGGAATGAAGAATATTAGTGATTAATTAATTGCAAATCCAATAAGAAGAGGAGATGAAGAGAGCAGTTAGAGGGATTAATAAGGAAAGAAAATACAGATTTAGGTGATGAGAGTATATACTGCGTCTTGGAAATGAGAAAATTCAAGGAAGGCTCTATCCTTTTGAAATCAGTCAGTCTTTTGCATATACAGCATGTATTTATGCAGTGTAAATTATGGCCAAGGGAAGTAACCGAGGCCAGGAATTAATAGGATTTCAACGCAATTTGACAGGTTTGTCGATATGAAGAATACGCCATTATCCTTGTTAATGCTAACTAAAATTATGCAGAAGCGTTATTAAACCTCATGCTTGAAGCCCACCTTTAATTATTTTTGATCAGGAGGAGACTTGTGCGGCAGCAAATTAACCTTAAATTTGCGTACTTAGAGGTCTTTGAACTTTTCTTTGTAACATCTTCTTCCAGGGCCCGTTTAGAGCCTGGGTGAGTGGGATCTGAATTCTGATCCAGAGGGTGATTCTGATGTTCCCGTTTCTTTCTACTGGTTCCTCTTCATGGGTTTAGGATGAAACCCTGGAGTAACCACCTATGTGAGGATGGATTTTTAAAATTAGTATTAGATAAAATATGCCCTGGTGCTCTCATAAAGACAGAGCACCTTAATTACCTGGTACATGAATGGTATGCTTCACATTTTAACAGGTGTTGCCTGAGGTCTAAGCTTTTCACCAAAGTACATAATAAGGAGGTAGCAAGTACTGTGATCTTATTACACATTAGAATTAACGTCATTAATGATGTGATTACTATTGCTACACAGCAGCCAATACAAACTGAAACTGAAGTGTTTTACAAGCTAGAGAAGGACCTTCCTTCTAGCACCTGGTTTCCTATGTTCACTATGTTCCAAAAAGACCCAAAGCCTCTTTCTGGCTAATATTTTCTGTGCTTAGCCTTACGCTTTTGAATGCAGGGACATTTAGGCAAAAGCTGTTAAGCTGTCTTGGGAGAAAGCAAATGCATGTTTTTGGGAGAACACACAATAAAAGTTCACTGTTAAATTGGCTGTTTCTCACAATCTGCAGTTTTTCAAGCACTCTGTGGGGAGGGTAACAACTCTGATTTCAATTTTGATATCAAATTCTTAGGCAGTCTTATTTTCTCACTGAATTTTACATGAAATCTTCTGATTTGTATTATTTCTTAACTTATTTGAAAACAAGACAATAAAACGCACACATTAGAATAATTTAAAATATGTCACAATGCTGTTGGTGGCAGCTAATACTTACATAGCAGTGTGGAAAATGTTTGAACAGGGATGACTTTCTCCAGAGGCAGTAAGTAGAGAACCACTTTCCTGCTTGCCATACTGTGTGTTCCACCCTATTGTGTTATTATCCCGTTGTTGAAAAAAGCAGTTGCAGCTGGAGAGGCCTTTTGGTCTCGCTGCACTCCCGAAGGAGGCGCAGAAGTAATTAGGCTCTTTCTACTCCCTGTGAAACCACAGGCAATCTTCAGTGGCTGATGTAGTGTGACTCGACTTCATCCCCAGTGTACAGCAGGACTTAATAGGTCCAAATGAAGTATAAATGCTACTGGTAGACAACAATTGGTACTCCCTTTATCAGTGTAATTACCGCTATGTGTGAAAATCTAAATTAAGGACCAGACCTTGAATGGCAGCTCAGCTGTGCTAGAATCAGCACAGAAGAAGTAAAAAGTGACTTCAAGCAGTTTGTGTTTTCTCCAGGTTCAGGGGCCATCCGTATCCTTGTTAGGCATCACAGTCTGCGTTGTGTTCAATGAAATTTAGAAATGCAGCTTGATTTTTTGACAATGAATCATTTCAGCAAGCTTATCAGCTATAATCTATGGACTAAATGCTATGTCTGTGTATACCGCTACAATCTATGGACTAAATGCTTCCTCTGTATATATAATGACTTTTTCTTGTGAATATTCCATTTTTAAAACTAAGCCTAAGCTTGCTTATGGACAGTATCAAGTATAACAGAATGAATTTTCATTAACTGCTCACTGTGAATATGTCTTCTATCTTAGTGGTTTAAGAGATATTTTCTCAGAAGGCATTATCTCATTCACTCACAGATGTAATGCGATCTCTGCAGATCATTTGTGGATGCAGTTGGGAAGTATCTCTGATTAAAGCATTCACACTATAACAAAGCAGTTAGGAAGACATATCAGAGATTTACACAGATCTTTTTGTGATGCTTATAATATCATGCACCCCATTTTAAGACTTAGCTAATGGAAGGCACGAAACCTTATGTTTGTGGTATGTACAAAGGGCTGATGGCTCTAAAATGCTTGTAAATGCTTGAGAGCATAAGAAGTCAGAAACTAGAGTCAGGATGTCACATTTGTTTGTGTCTTTTATACTTGGAAGGAGAAAAATGGAAATTCTTTGTCAAGGCTGGGGCTCTCAGGATGAGATTCTTTGCTGCAAAGGGACAGGTAAACTCTTCTCCTAGGAAGAGTTAATATATGTGTTGTTGCATCATTTAGCAGCCTTCTTCATCCCCAGAAAATATGTTTGTCTGGTCTTCTGTTCCCCCATCTTCTTACTTATATCTCCAGATAAACATTGCACAAACTGCTGCTTCATCAAACTGTGGCCACTGATTGCTCCTTGCTGCCAGTCTGCCACTGCTGAGGTGTGCTTGTTTCTGCTGTCTTTGCAGTTCCTCTGAAGGTGTTACATCCTTAGCGTCTTCTCCATCAGACTAAACAAGCTCAGTTACCTCAATCCCTCCTTGCAAGTCGTTCTGAGTCCTGAGCGATCAGGATGTATCTAGAAAGAGGTGAACTGTGCTCTAGAGTCCACTGATTGATTAGCTGACCTCCTCTGATTACAAAGGAAAAGATTACCTCAGATGCAGACATCTCTGAGTCAGATAATCCCACCCAGCAGTCATTTCCAACACGAACTTTATGGATGCCCACTACAGATCACTTTTTGTAAGGGAAACTTACATCACAGCAAATGTTACGTATACTGTACATCAGTGAATATTAGGGGCCAAAATGTTCCTTCAGCAGGAAAGTATCCAAAGTATTGAGCATGTTTCAGTGCCTGGTTAGACTTCAATTCAGATAACGACAAACTTGTCCAAAGGAGCGTGTAGCAGAGCTTCCAGCAAAAGACACTTGACTGTCTTTGAAAGTGTTCATCGACCAAGTCATAAATGTCAAAGTCTTTCTGATTTCTGCAATGTGAATAAGCCTGCAAGAGGGATGCATTTTTTCCATTTTTCTCAACGTTGTTATGAGAATATCATTGATTTTGGTCAGCTTTATCCTCACATTCTTCTGAGACACATACATTTTCCTACTACTTATGCATGGGAAAATGTCAGGATATTTTAAGAAGCTGAAATCAGATTTTAAACTGCAAGTTCAGGAAAGATAGGTTTTAAAGAAGGGAGAGGAACTCTTTTCGGAAAAGCTCTCCAGAGGAAGGAAACATTTTCTCATCATTCATATAAAAGTGAGAAGTGACCCATTCCCTGACCAATATTTTTCTTCTTCAAAGGCTGAAAGACATCTCCTGAACTTGCATTCATAACTTTCTTCTCAGGCAATCATTAGTCAAAGGAAGTCACAGAACATTCAAGATATCTGAACTTACCAGTTTGTGCATATGGTGATGTTTGTGTTTTAGCTGAAGAGAAGTTGGATTGCCCAGGTGGCCAAAAAGGCCAACGGCATCCTAGCCTGTATCGGGAATAGTGTGGTGAGCAGGACTAGGGAAGTGATCATCCCCCTGTACTCGGCACTGGTGAGACCCCACCTCGAGTACTGTGTTCAGTTTTGGGCCCCTCACTACAAGAAGGACATTGAGGTGTTGGACCGTGTCCAGAGAAGGGCTACAAAGCTGGTGAGGGGTCTGGAAGACAAGTCTTACGAGGGGGACTGGGACTGAGGGACTGGGGTTGTTTAGCCTGGAGAAGAGGAGGCTGAGGGGCGACCTTATCACTCTCTACAACTACCTGAAAGGAGGTTGTAGAGAGGTGGGGGCTGACCTCTTCTCCCTGGTGACAAGTGATAGGACAAGAGGAAACAGGTTCAAGTTATGTCAGACGAGGTTTAGATTGAATATTAGGAAAAATTTTTCCACTGAAAGGGTTATTAAACATTGGAATAGGCTGCCTGGGGAGGTGGTGGATTCGCCATCCCTGGAGGTGTTTAAAAAAAGGGTAGATGTGGTACTTGAGGACATGGCTTAGAAGTGGTTTTGTCAGGGTAGGTTAATGGTTGGACTTGATGATCTCAAAGGTCCCTTCCGACCTCAACGATTCTATGATTCTACTTTCATGAACAAAAATCATGGTCATTCATTTGGGAGACCACATTGAATGTGTTGACCTTTCATGTTCAGGATAGAACATGAACGCACAGTGGCTATCAAATTTCCTTATATAGTTCCTGTATAACTGTGCTGTTACTTTATAAACTGTTATAGTACCAGTTCCTTTTCTGTTACTTAAAACTGTCTTTAAGCATTATCAGTATATGAATAAGAAGGGCAGATGTAGAATAAACAGGTATTTTATGATAACTTGTTTATCCCTTCAGATAAAATTCTCCATTTTGTAATTCTTTTCCAGTATTCCTACAATCCTTCAAATTTTAGCTATGCAACAAAAATACCAGAAAGGGCTGGTTACTAGCTAGAAAGCAGTGGAAACCTTGTGTAGCACTCAAAACAACCGTTCACATAGATTATTTGTACTGCAAAGGGCCTTTGTATTGTGTACAATTACCTTATTGTGTTATGCTCACTTTTTTCCCTCAGAAAAAATTCAGCTACAGAATTTTTCAATTTTTTTGGTGTTTTTTTTTTCTGTAAATAAATTGGTTTAAAAAAAGATAATAATTTTATGTATTCTATGCTATTTTTTATGTGGTAATTTTAGGAGAAATTGCTGTGATTTTCTCTTAAATAAGGAATTTGTTCTTGAAATTTTGTGCATGCATGTGTTGTTGCTAGCTCAATATCATAGTCAATGGAGTGACAGAAGATTGTCCATATCCACCTACCTCACATCCCATGAGACAATATTTCTTTAGTATTGTACCACTGGGATGCTATGCTGGAGTGGAAGGATGGAAGGAGTATCTCCTTTTGAGAGTGGAGAAGTAGCCAAGCCTGTATCTACTGCACAACTTTAGAAGGAAATGCATGGTTGCCCATTGACCCCTGGGCCTTGGGAAAGGGGGCAGCTGGGGTGCCCAGCACAGTGAGGATGAAGGGGGGGACTCCACCTTACATGCAGGCTAGACCTACATGGTGAATGGACTTGAATATATACCTGCTGACAGAGATAGGATATTGCTCTGCATTTGTTTAAGATTCCATCTTTTCTGGGATTTATTGCAATGCAGCCTGAGTTTTTAAAACATAACCTTAAAAGAAAGTAATTGATTTCCTTCAGGACAAGTGAAAATTTAAAGGGTCAGATGCATATATAAGAGAGAATCCCATATATAAGAGAGGATCAGCATAAAGAAATACAACAGAAGTTACATTTTTACTTCTCTGTTATTCTTCTGATAAATATTAAAGGGAAAATTTCAAATAATAAAATTCTGCATATATTTTTACTTTCAATTTATTCTTGAATTTTAAGGCTGAAATAGCTTTCCAGTTCAGAAGCAATGAGAAGAATTCAGCAACACTGAGAAGAACCTAAAGATACTGTGAGATAACTAATTTAAGATTGACTTCTAATGTGATGCCATCTCTTAGAGAGCGGATGGGCTCTTTATTTATTTTGTAGAACACTTTGAGAGTCACAGATCGAAAAAAAGCATATACAAACATGTTTAGCTGAAAAAGTAGGTGAATATCCAGCAGAGAGAGTCAGGCTCTTTTACAGTAGTGTGTGCCTTATTTTTAAAATGCATGATGAGATAAGGATGACCTTCCAAGAAGGTCTGGGAAATGTATTATACAATGAATGCTTCAATAATCTCAGTCTGCTATTTCATTTATTCCAGAGAAGACTAATAGGTGGCCTGATCACTGTCCACTCATATTTATCTGGACAACAGTATTCCAACAGTTACCTCCTGTAAAGTAACAAAAGGCATTGTTTGAAGCCTGAAGCTTGACTAATTCTGACTAAAAAATGGTAACTGATGTATTTACCTTTTCAAAAATAAGTTAATCATGACATGTATATTTTCCTGAAGTTATTCTGGTTTTTATTTATTGAAAGTTCTTGTATAGAAGTTTCTAGTAGCTCTGCTGTTCAGGACACAGCACTTAAGAATCAGGTGTAAAGTTTATGTCATGTTCTTTTCTATGCTATACAAATAAATGGTCAAGGTGATTTACAAAAAGAGTTAAATATCTTGCTAATATTTTGCTTGGAATAATGATTAGACAAGAGATTTATTTAGTGATAAACCCTTATAGAAATCAAGTGACTTGGGGTCTCTTACTTTGTGCTATAAACATATTTACTATGTTTTATCACGAGAACTAGATATCAAATCATGAAACTATTTTTGGGAAAGCAGCTGATTTGACAAAGCTCTCACTGAGATGTTTTCTCAAATCAGGATGGGATTTCTGATTAAGACAGCTAGGGTGAATAGGAGACTTCCCTTAGATTTGTTCAGTTTGATGTCAACTATACAACACGTTTCTCAGCTCTCGGATAAATGTTTGCATTCTTTTACACAGGGTTTCTTTAGTTCATTTGCAAAAGAGATACTTGTTTTTGCACAAATAACTATATTTAAATTGGACAGATACAATGAGATAGTGTGTACAGCTTAACATTTAGGAATCCTCTGCAACACAGCAGAAAGATTGACTGCAGTCTGATCTCTACCTTTTACGCTTTTTTTTAATGAGAATAAAAAATATCTCCATTTCATTAAAAGGCAAAGGAGTAAAAAAAAAAAAAGAATGCTCAAGAAACAAGAAAATAATTTTCAAGTAGGTTCTACTTTCCGCTTACAAAATACATGTACTGTGGACCTCACAAACAGGCAAGAACCCTGACAATTTGTGATTCAAATCAAACTGTGGTACTTCTCCTAATAGAGCTTTAAGAGTTTTATTCCCATGCATTCCCTGATATGGCTATCATGTTTCACTATTGCAAGTTGCAGAAAAACTCCTAGCCATGTTGTTATTTTACTTATGGGGTTGCCAGAATCCAAACTTGTGGCTGGAGACATTTAAGATTTGAAGATAAGTCAATAGCTGTTATGGGGATGAGAAATCACCACATAATGTAAGTTGAAAATGTTACACTTGGATGAAGGCTCATTTGACCAGAGGTATGATTCTTGAGGGAGCCTTGCAAAAGGTGCAGAGACCATAAAAATGTCAGATGGTGACAGTACGATTTCAGTTCAACAGGATTTAAATATCTCTCTTAATTTGCTAAGTCCAATGACTGGTCTTCCTACCTTCCCTGTAATATTGCTAGAAAAACAAGGAGAGAGATCAGGATGCTGTTGCTGCTCTACAACAACATTAGGAGGAGGTCTATTCTCCTGATTAATTTAGGTGCCTAATGTTGGGACACGTTAATTCCTGTTTTGTCGTCTTCCAGCAGATAGAACAACCCCAGAAATGTCAGATGTCCTGAGTGACGTCTGGATTATTGAATCTTCGAATATTAACCCTTGTCATGATGTCCACAAAAGAAATGGCTAAACAGAATCTGTTATTAGAAAAGTTGACACGGGACCATTACCTAACACTGGAAATGGAGAGCTTTTCTCCCAGCAGTACAGGGCTATGCTACTAAGGAGATTGCTGGGGGCTGAATATTGATTCTATTTGCTTTCTGTCCTGATTTGTTTTTAAACTATCCATCCTGTACGTTGGATAGTCACTAAGACAATATTTACCTCAAGGACTACAGGTGTATGCAACACAACAAAATACTGGCATGTTTTGGATCTGTAAAATTATCCATCAAAAATACTAATTATTGATGAGGTTACAATTCTTGCTAAAGTGAATATGTACATGGGCTTTCATGGCCTATGTTAGCGATTGTTCTTGCATACAATGTTCTCTCTGATAGCAAAGACTCATTTCTTTTTCAAAATGTCTCCTGTTCTATATTTCTGCTATAGCTGTGTCCAGATCATCCATCCCTAACAGTTTTAAAAAGCCCAAAGAAGTGCACAGCTACCAGCAAATCTAGTGAAAACTCATTTGCAAAGGAATGAGCTGTGTTCTGATACAGCTGCAGTGAAATAGCCATTCAGATAGTAGATCTGGTTGTAATAATATTTTTAATAAAATCCAGTTATAAAACGAACATACATGACGTCTGTTTGGACTGTCTGAAACTTTTATCGTGTATCATAACTATTAAGTTAAAATATTCACACAAAGACAACAAAGGCAATAAAGCAGCAGCAGATTATAAAAGCTCCTTGCTTTGATGTTTTGAAATTTCTTTTGCTGCTTAGTTTAAATGCCCTAAAATTCCTTATATCATCTTATAAACATTTTGATTTTTAGACTTATTTTAATGTGAAGACACTTTGCAAAGTCCTTCGATATAGCAAAGTACAGATAAACTCATTCCTTTGAAAGTATTGAGAATTTCTTCTGCATATATTTTTTCACTGTGAGACAAAGCAGCTCCAAATTTTCTTATGCAAATGTGTGAGAATTCACCCTTACCACTGATTGCAGAAAATGATGTCTTTAATTAATAGAACTCAGTAAATTCTGCTAAGGAACACATCAGTGATGAAACTAGACTTTCATCCTTTCAAGCTGTAATGATGTGTAAAATTATTCATTTAATCTCTTAGTATTTATTTTTCTTTTCTTTAGCTTAATAAAAATTGAGAAGGAAAGCTGGTATTCTTTTAAAGAGGATAGAACTAAATATTTTCATATCATGGTGTAACAAGGTACAAATTGTTGCTCAGTCTGATAGATGAAAACCTGTTATCATTAATATTTTTATAAGAAAATAAGCACAATACGGAATGATTCTCTATATCGTGTGTGAAACACGTACCATTCAACATCTGGATGGGAAATAAGTTTTTTGTTTGATGTGCAATATCATTTTAAGAAACTTGCTCAACCCAAGGTGCAAAATTCCTGTTATTTCTAACAGAAATTCAGCCCATTTAAAAACTTAATATTGCCTATCGAAGAAGTTACAGTTTGCTGAAAGGCTCTTTTGAGTTCAATTCCTGTTAAGGCAGACAGCACAATGCACCTCCCTGGAAATAAAAGAATTCAGAAATGTGCAAGTATGAAAGTCCAAAGAAATAGAAATTATTGTTTCTTCTGTCTGACTTTAATTACCTGTCAATTATCTTTGCCTTCTCCCTTGTGATTCACCTGTGCCCTTAAATTCAGCAGTGGAAAAGGTGGGTCGGTAGTTACGCAGGATCAGAAAGAATCCCCTTCCTGTAGAGAGTTTATGAAGTGTAGCAATGGTTACCTTCTGTGGTCCTAAAGACAAAGTGTGGCTGCCAGTGTGGAGAACATATTTATAACTCCTCTGTGAGATACCACACTGGGCCTGTGAAGCCAAATCTACTCAGATGTAATAAAGCATTTCTAATTATAGTTTAATTCTTCAAAGCAAAAGATTGGAAGGGATTTCCAAGACAAAGACAAACAGGTAATTGACATCAAACCCAGAAGAGCCTGCAGAAAGTCCACTGTATGCCCCTTCTTAGTTTCCTAGATTGGATTTTGCAAGATAACTTGAAAAACGGCACAGTGGCTTGAAAAGCAGCTGCAGTTTACCTGGCAGTAGGAGCAAATCTCTCAGAAGCAGAAATCCTCACATTCCTACCCACAGCTAAAATACTTACGCCAACTGTGACTGCAATTTAATTGTGAAGCAAACTGTATCCATAACAAAAGAGAACAATTATAGGTAATCTGGCCCTGCGGGCAAACAGAAATCAAGCGTAATGATGTTGTAGGCCAATTATTTGTTCTGATTTCTCTAGCTGGGCATTTCACTCAGAATGGACTTAGACAGAACTTGTGGAAGATGGATTTTTGTAACAGTTTTACAGGGAAGATCATTTCAGCAAATCCTGGAGGTGTCCATTTCCTTTAAAAAAGCTATTATCCTAAGACTCTTCTATTGATACAGACAGTTTTTCCAGCTATCTCCTAGGTTTCAGACTTTCTGAGACCCACAATAAAACATATGTTATAGAACCTGGACTCTTAGTATTCCTCTGTTTTTTTGGTTTCAGTCCAGAAATGACATGGAGGTGATTTTATGACCTATGAATAAAAATGGGGTGGAATGAAATTCCAAACTGAGGTATTTAAATTTAGATATCTAGATGGTCTGGGTGCCCTGTCTTTCCTTATAATCATTGAAGACTTGTGTCTTGATTCAGTTGGTGACATATAGGCGTCTAATGCCATTAGAGAAGCCCTGAGACATCTGAGATGTCTGTATGTGGCTGACATATATGACAGCACACCCATTCCCTTGTGGACTTGCAGATAAAGGTGGGGTGCTATAGCCTAGGGACATGTAAGATGCACTAGGGCTTGCTTGTGGAAAACTGAGTGGAGCCAATACCAGTCGATACAATCAAAAGACTCTGTAAGGCTGTTCTTCAAACCTTTATGTAGACCTGCATTTGACTAAATTGGGCACATTTGACCAGATTCCATCCACAGGTCCACACAGACACTTTTGAATGGATTAATACAAATGATACAATTCACAAATGCATGAGTTGGCTGCCTGATTTTCCTACAAAAACGCTGCACCAAATTTTGTGGCTTTAGGATAGGGTATGATTTGATTTGCCCTAATTTTAGGTGGTTTTGCATTAATTTAATAGTATAAGCTCCATTATAGTTAATAAAGAGCTAGGATTTCAATATAGGAATAATTTCCTTCAGCGTCAGACCAGTGCCATATGGGACCAGCTAAGGTATCCGAGATGTCCAAAGGGCCTGGCAAGGGAAACGTATCCTTTAAGAAAACTGTGTCCTTTTAGAATGGCAGATGGAAGCTGGATGGAACGTCCTAAGCAATCTAACACAGCACTAAGTGCCCATTTGTGAGCAACTGAGTCATCCTTCTAGTTGGTACAGTAAGAGATTCAGTTTGCTCTGAGATGGATTATTTTTAGATAAACACATGCTATTGGTACAATGCAGATTTACAGCTGTTGTCTGATTTTCCTTTAAAAAGTATGATTGTGCATTGAAATATCGGTGTTGAACATCATCCTCCTTTGAGTTCTCGGCATTTGATTTTGACTTTGTTTGGTGACATTACAGTTCAAACAAAATGAACAAGAAAATCACGAAGGTTAAAGCTGTTCACAAGCTCTGTGTGTGCTCTAAAAATAATAATCAATCAGACCTCAGCTTTGGCATGCCATAGCTGTGCAATACTCACACCTGCATGAGTGTTGAGCATTTTTGCTCTGGATTGGTCACTAGCTGTGTTTGACCGAGCTCTTATTTATGTTCTGCCAACCATAGATGGGGGTCCCATTTTGCTTTTAGGGGCAGACAGTGCCACCCTCTGCCCTAAGGCGTTTTAAGTCTAAATATACAGGGTAGACAGAAGAGGGCACAGGAAGAGTATGTGCAAGACGACTCTCCTGCTCCATGGCACAGCTGGGAAAGTCTGTTTCATTTGGGTTCTGCTTCGAGACACATGTACTTGGCAAGGCCAAATGCTCCTCACCCTGCTTGTGGTGCATTACAGAAGTATCACCAGAAAACAGATGTCCAAATCCTCTTGTGATGTAGTTCTGCTTGCTAGGAGTTTTGCAATGTCTTAGGATTACACCAGATGGGTGATGTCCAAACCTAGTGGAAAAGCAAGTAAAAATCGCTAATCCTAATAGAAAAATTCACATTGTTCATTAAAAGAGGTGGTGTAAACTTCGATGCTTTCTTTGCTCCTAGAGATCACAGGATAATTTTGTTTGTGCAGCTATAACAGGAACTCCGCTTGGATGAGAGTAAATAATGCTGCCTACTTTGAAATAGTAAAACTAAGATGTATATAGAGCCATCCTGAAAAATTTATGGAAAACATTCCGTTAAATTTCTTGGAAGTATGATAAATGAACATTTATTTTTAATTTTTATTTTTTAAAATTATATTATTTCATTATTTTTCATGATACTGGTGAATAAATAAATGTAACTAAATGGAAAGAATAGCAAACCACTAGATAAAAATAGTTTTGATATGCAATCATCAAATCTTTCTTAAATATTTTTATGAACTCGTAGAACATATATAAGACAAAACATAAGCAAAAATCCTTGCTTCATACAGTTATCATGCTATCCAGTGCCCCCTTATGTCTGGTGTATGGTGTAGGACAAGGTGTCTTGTCTCTGAAAGACTGGATTTCTGGAACATTCACCTATTTTATGTACCTTACCAATCCTGCTACTTTTTAAGTTGTGTCAGCATTTCTATGATAGTCTCTATTTTCCAGGGGTTTACAACACAGATCTAAAAATTTATTCAAAGCTGAAAATTATTTTATCTTTTCATACAGATAGGCATGTTAGGTACTTAAAGGTTATTATGTTCTATGCTATATTTAAAATATATGTAAAATACAGTATAAATTAAAAAATAAAATATTTATTATTAAGTGTAGATTTTGAAAAGTTCTCTTAGAGTCAAAGAGTGTACAGATACACAAAAAATTATGATCAATATTTAACCCAGATATATAAACTGGAAATTTAAAACAGATTCAAGATCTTCAAGTTTTAGCAGATTTTTGGCCTGCAGTTTACGCATTGTAAACCAGATACTCAAATTAACCGAACTTGGGCTAGTCTAAGAATAAGGTGTGTGTGGATGTGGTGGTGTGTGAAGATCTGAAATGCAACTGCAAGGTGAAGGAGTGTAAATAGCACCACGTTCTACGTCATTTACTCCCACTGTAAGTCACAAGGGGGTACCTGGGAGCAGTACCAGGCTTCCAGGATTCAGCCAAGAATTTTTCATGTCAGAAAGAGAAAGAGATATTGGAACTACTACCTAGGGACTGGATTTTGTATTCCCCGCACACTCAGAATCCACATTATATCTCTGCTTTAAGTGTGCAAAGAATGCAAGATTTATGTCCTAAAAGCAGAAATTAAATTTGCCTAGGAACTACAATATTCCAGCATCGTAGTAAGCAGATGGAACTTGGCATACGGAAGTGATTTTTGGAAGAAAAGTCAGATGAGCTAAATATCAGGAAAGAACATAGGAACTGATTTGATTCACTGAGAGACCTTGCTATCGTAAGTTAGCAGGAGGATCCAAAGAGGTTTGAACAGCTAAGAGGAGAATAATGACCTATAAGAATTGATGAGAGAGTCTATTTTAGTTCCTTACATACAGACACCATTACCACAAAAAGGGGGTGGGCAGGGAGGAAGAGCAACAGCAGATTTGACAATAGGATTATTCTGTGTGTAACTTGAATAGAAACTCAATTCATCCAGCCAACCGTATTACCATATGTGCCAGTTCCTTCCATAATATAATTCAATATACCCCTCTTTAATGTTGAATATTACAAGAACAGGGGAAAGGCAGTGATATGAAAAGGGTATCAGTCCTTCAATAACAATAGTCAAGGGGAAATAAAAAAATAATCTTCACTTTTATTTATTATCCCAAGAAAAAAAAATGTCCCAAGTCAAACATTCCAAGTGAGACATCCTGTGAAGTTTTCCTTCTCTGATTCTTTGTGAGCTGCAGAGTCCAGTTTTATGCAAGTAAATTTCAATAGATTCATTACCAGGAAGTAAAGAAAGGTACGAGTCCCCCAAGTGTTACTCTTCACATTCATTTGCAGTCAGTGGTAACCTGACACAGTTCTGTTATAGGGAATGCAACCACAAATACAGACCCAGCAACTGAAATTATAAAACTCCCAGTAGAGAGTACTGTTGAGTTTTTTACTCATGATCTTCAATCAAGAGATACCTAGAAAAATCCTAAAATACAGCAAGATGAAAGACCACTGTAAGGTTTATTCTGAGTCTGTTCTCTTAGAATTGTGTTTCCCGATTTGCAAAGACTGAGACCATTTAATTAAGTAAAATACTACTCATAATTTTTTGACAATAATATTGTTGGGTTTTTATAGTATTTAAGAATTTCAATACATCCCATCCAGTATTTTGTTGGCCCTGGTTAGAAGAATCCAAATAAAACTGGATTGCAAATAACAGTTCAGAATACTTCCAAAAAAGATAAATTTGGAAATCCTGACACTGAGATGTTTTTATTCCAGCAAGCTACAAATGACAACATAGGGCATTCTCATACAAGACTTGCCAATGTAGGGACAGCTCACAAAATCATTAACAATACCATATTGACAAGATTTTTTTTTGTCCCGATGTCCCTGGAGTTGCAGGAGAATGCATCGTGGGAGGCTTGCACTGAAAGGACCCCCCTTAAATAGAAAAAACAAAAAGAACAACAGTTACATATTATGCTTAATAGACAAAAATCATCCAAAAATTCGCCTCAGGTGTCACCTTCCCAGTGATTAGCTTTTCAAACATCCAGTGGCTGTTTACAGGTCTGCATTTCCCCTTTTTTTTTAATCACCATTGCATTGCTCCCATGGCTATTAAGGTGCCAAAAGAAACAGTTTCATCTGTCTTGTCCAACTGGGATATTCTGAGTAGCACGGTATTTGTCAATGCATGTAACCTCCGTAAGGATTTTTGTGTGCTTTAAACGGGCATGCTGCATTCACTCACAGGGAACTGCTCTGCTAGCTGTACAATTCCTTTCTTAACCCAAGTAACCTCCCTGGGATAAGGACCTGCTTTCATATTAGTTTGTTTTGGCAAGATGGCTAAATAAATACCCATCAAAATAGTAGGGTTTAGGAGGGTGTTTTAAGATTTCATTGTAGGTCACAACTGCAACAGGATGGTGAACAAAACACAGCACAGAGTATCTTCCGTGAGGAAGGGAGGTGGAGACAAGGCGTTTCATACTACCTGACATAAGAGAAAAAGTGGTTTTGCAACCTGTATTTGGACAATATGAGTGAAATGTACTCATTTAGCTTTGAGCAAGAGGTAGTGCCAGTGTAATTTTGAATCTGTCACTTATATTCTGTTCTGACTGGCATTTTTTGAGCTTCTGTCGTGTAAGCTTTCCTACTGACAGTTTGTCACAGGAAAAAGTGGAGAGCGTAGACTCCCGCTATGTCTGAAAGTGTCTGATCTGGAAATTGAATTCGTTTGTGCATTATATGAGAAAAAGACACGGATGGTCCAGGAATATTACCTCTCACTTTTTAATGCGTACCTTTTTAGAAGCTATATATTTCTGCTAAAGTGAAAATTCAGTGAATTACAAAACAGAAGCAGTAGGACTTCAGTCAGATCCTTGGGTGCTGAAAATTGACAAAGACCTCTTGAATTCAGTGGTGCTATGCTGATTTACCTCATCAGAAGTCCTGGCCAATTAATCATTTGACCTCTCTCCAGAAGTCAGATGACAGAGGCTTCAAGGCTTTTTACAAGCTCTTTCTGCAGCTCTTAACCACCAGAGGTCCCATGGCAGGTCTTATAGTTGTTATGGCCCACAGATATAAACGCTATCAGCACAGCTCTTAAGATTGAGTGGTTGCGAGCTTCTTTGTTTAATATTCAGGATTCCCTGCTTAAGGCCTGTGGCTTTCTTAAGTAGCTCCAGAGAAAAGAAGGAGTTAGTAGCAGTCAAATAATTAATTTTCTAGAGACTAACGGGATCCATACAGCATAGAATTATTGTAATTGTTTTTTTTTAAACTATTGGAGTTTACAGCTTGAAAAGCTGGAAGACCGAGCTCCCTCTGAATTGCATGGGGAAAGATGTACACTTCAAGCAATCAATGATTTACTGACAGCAATGCCACGGGCTGTGTCTTTGACAAATGTTAGCTGTGATGGCGATAGGGATGATGAAGCCTGCAAGCAGTGCTAGACACGAAAATTTCCCTATTCCATAATATCTGGTGATGTAGTTCCCACCCTTCATTTGTTTTGCATTCTCTGCTGAGATGAACTCCAGACCTTTTGTGATAGTTGTGAGAAATGTAGGAAATTCCAACTGACCATAATTTTGGCCATATTTGTGGATGTCTGAGAAGATGCACCATAGGTATGGAAGTTGAAGTTGTACAACATTTTCTGAATTTCTCTCAAAGAATACCTTTAATAGCTCATCCTGGAACTTTGCAGTGTATGAGGAGTGAAAGGACCTCATGAGGTCATTTACTGCAATCCCCTGCTCATCTACAGCAGGTTGCTCAGGGCTCTCTCCAGTCGGCTTTTGAGTATCTCCAAGGGTGGAGATACCACAGCCTCTCAGGGTAACCTGTTCTTAGAATGAAGAAAATTCTTATGTTTAAATGGAATTTCCTGTATTTCAGTTTATGCCTGTTGCTTCTTGTCCTGTTACTGGGTACCACTGAGAAGAGTCTGGGTCTCCTCTGTTTACTTCCTTCCCATCAGGCGCTTACACACATCATCAAGATCCCCCTGAGCATTCTCCTCTTCAGCCTGAACAGTCCCAGCTCTCTCAGCCTTTCCTCATAGGAGAGGTGCTCCAGTACCTTAAACATCTCAGAGGCCCTTTGTTGAACTCTCTCCACGTCTCTGTTGCACTGAGGAGGACAGAACAGGACACAGTACTTCAGATGTGGCCTCACCAGTGCTGAATAAAGGGTAAGGATCACCTCCCTCAACTTGCTGGGAACTCTGTTCCCAACGCAGCCCAGGAGGCTGTTGGCCTTCTTTGCCATGAGGGCATGTGCTGGTTCATGGTCAACTTGTTGCCCAGCAGGATGCCCATGTCCTTTTCTGCAAAGCTGCTTTCCAGCTGGCCAGCCCCCAGCTTGTGGTGGTGCCTGCGGTTATTCGTTTCCAGGTGCAGGGCTTTGCATTTCCCATTGATGAACTTCAAGTTCTTTTTGACACATTCCTCCAGCCTGTCAATGTATGGCAGCACAACTCTCTGGTGCATCAGCCACTCTTCCCAGTTTTGTATAGCCTGCAAGTTTGCAACATCCTGTTCATTAGAGAAGGTATTGGTTTTGAACTATTGGCCCCAGTGTTGATACCGGGGAACACTCGTGGCAACTGGCTTCCAGCTGGACTTCATACCACTTATCACAACTTTTTAAGCCCGGCAGCTCAGCCAGTTTTCTGTCCACCTCACTGTCACCTTCTCTAGTTTATGCTTCATCAGGTTTCAAAGAAGATGTTATGGGAGAGAATCATCCCCCTTTTTGGGAAAAGAGACCTCCAGTTTTGAAAGATGCCAACATAGATGACACCATGATTATCTGTCAATAATTGTAATAGTACTTCTATGAAAACTGAGATGTTAAGCTTACTTAATTTTCTATCCAACCTTGTCTGTGCTATTCAATTAATGAAAACAAAACATATCCACTCATAATACTTAAAGGAAACATATTAATGTTCAGCTTTAAAATCTGTGCAGTATTTGGCAGGCCAGAAATAGCACTGGAAATCTTTAAGATGATTTCCCGATTCAGGAGTATGGCTGGTCAAGTGACAAATATCTTCATATCCCAGTATTAAGGAACTTCACTTTCAACAAAAGTAACAGTATGAAACCAAATTTAATTAAAAAAAAATTATTTTTTTGTGATTTCTCATCATATCCTAGCAGCATGGCTATTTCAAACCAATCTCATGCACTCTTCCTCTAAAAACAAATCAGTCTCAGAAGAGGTCACTCTCTTTTCTTAATGGAAGCCTGGAAAAAATGAGGAGCGCAAGAGTGGAATTCCATAAAGGAAAATATTACACCATTAGGTTTGGAGCAACACCTCAGAATGACAAGAATGCTTTTCAGACCTCTTACAGTTAGCTTTCTAAGAAACTCTGAATTGTACCCTTATAATGTGATCCTATTATTCTGCTCATTAAAAAATAAGCATATGTAAGCCCATAACCGTAATGGCCACTGTCCTGACAGGACAATTATTTCATTCAGCCTTGCAAAGTATCAAAACCTAACTGCTGGCTTTTGTAGAAATGTACACACATTTTTAGACTACACTGTAAATAGATCAGATAAAAAATAGAAGCCAATATGATAGTTGAAATTTATACCATTCCAGGGTTGGGTTTTTTGGTGTTGGTTTGATTATTTTTTTTTTCAGTTTTAAGTGCTTTATTTTGTATACTATAGTGGAATAGACATTATCACATGATTTTCAAGTATTCTAGAGTAAAACTTATGCAATATGAGAGTAATTAAGAACAGATTTTAATTTTGATAGTGAATTTCCCACCTCAGTCAGTTCAGTCTGGACCTGGTACATTACTTGCATCCAGTGTTTCTTCTTCCTTGATTTTTTGGTAATTGATACTGATGTGAATCTGCCTTTCCAGCTGCTATGTTTGTTGAGAAGGAAAAGGAATCATTACAACAACTCACCCATTTCCGTAGAAATACACACTGCCCACATTTGGCTACTTATGAAACCTGATGATGCATTTACTTGTCAAGTTTCAGTGCTTCCATGTCTCCAAAGATGTTAGTTTTGCTTCTTCTGAACAGAGATACTGTGGATATTAGTACTATGAAGTGAAAGCTGAACACAGCTAACTTCTAAGGCACTCAAGATGCACATCCAAGCCTTCAGACATTCTTCCAGGTGCCCTAAATTCACTGGGTGACATCGTTCAGGATAACACTGAAGGCAAAAAAACCACATAAGATAAAAAGCCACTTGAAATAGTGTTTATTAACATGGAAATATGATCTTTTAAGATGAAGTGCTTTCAAACCTGTTTGAAATGAAAGTAATCCTAAAGCAGTAATACAACAAATGAAAGAAGTGCATTGCAAAATAAACCCTTAAATAGTAAATTACTAGCTGCAAAAAATGAGCAACAGCCACAAGGGAATTTCAGTAATTCCAGTTCTTGAGAAGAAATACTAAAAGTATGAAATTGTAATTATTCATTCATCGAGCAGGGAGCTGGAATTCCAAAAATTAAAAAGCAATGTTATATTTGTTTTTAAAAATCATATTTAGACTTACATGTTTTGCTATTATATGAATAGGACTTCGGAGGTGAATTTCTGACTTATTGGCTAGTGAGGTAAACTTTCAGGATTCAACTAATTTCATTTAAATTTATCAAATTTAAGTTAATTTCCTGAGCTCCTGCTATCAGAAATAAAAGAAGACAGAAGCACTTGCCATAGATGCCTCTGCCCACCGAGGGAGTGGCTAGATCAGGGTAAACAGCAGATACCTAGCATCAGGCGAGCTGATTTTTCGTGTACCTTATTGCTCCCCTGTACTATATACAGTAAGCTTTCTGCAGATTTCTTCTTGGCTGCTTTTGAGTTGTTTTGTTTGTTGTTTGGTCAGTCTGTTCGTTGGACAGAAGTCATCCTCCCTTATTGACAACCCCAATGAGAAAAGAGTAACCCCTTTGAAGTTACCTAAAGTGAAAGGTAAGCTCTCAACATGACAAAAGATCCCTGTATCACCAAAATCCTTTAATGAGAATTAAAGTAGGCAGATTATTGAATTGACTTAACCTTTTCAGTGGAGTCAAATTAATTATTTATTATAAGTTCAAAATTATATATGAAGGATATCTATACACAATCTGAAGGTGTTGATTTAATTAGCTCTTGCAATCAAACTACAATGTAATTCTAGTGAGTACATTCTCACCCAAATTATAATTTGTTTATAAATTCTTCCTTCCAGCACATCTTTTTTTATTTTGTTCTTATGGACCAAGGTGAACAGCAGCTGCAAATCACCTACCATTCAGAAAATAATGCATTTAGCTACTCAAAGGAAGTATTGTCTATATTATCACATTCTTGTCTGATCTGTTCTTAAAGGTGCCCAGTTACATATACAGGTCTGTACACTTATCTCATTGTACGAGGATGATTTTGACCAGTCTTCTGCTAAATAGATATTGTAATTTCTGACTCTGGGCATCCATGTTCTGATGTTGTCCAGTGTTCCTGTTTATGATCTTTGACAACATCTTATGCTTTTGCTTCTTCTCAAAATCTTTCCAAAATTCTTGTTCAATTGAATTGACAACAATTTCTGATCTAAGTTCTTTTCTCTGAAAACTGAAATGCGCCCTTTATTACTAGTTTCTTTATTTCATCATTAATGAGTAGAATCAAATCCAGGGATCATTTATTTAAAATGTGTTCCTACTCCTGTTTGAAAATCTCATTTTTAAAAGCCAGAGGTGGAACATTTCTGCACTCTTTCAATCCCCTTGAGGTCTTTTGTTCTCTCTATAGTACATTGACAAGGGAACTCTATGCCAAGTAAATCTAATTTTCTCTCTTCAAATGTTCCTCTAAATGGTTATAATATTCCTTTCACGTCTTTTTAATTGATTTAGCTCCAGAAAGATCAGTTGAAGGCTGCGTGGGGCTCTACTGCATTATCAGTTTCTTCCTTAAGAAAGTAAGAAGTGCAGCTCATTCATTCTGTTACTACTTTTTCAAGCTTTTTTTCTCCCTACCCTTTTCATTACTAACCTATAGCATTATGTTTGTGGTGATGCTATCAGCACATCGCCGCAGAAAAAAAATATATTTGAAGGATCCTGAAATATTTTAGTAGCAAGAAAGCTACTTAGTGGCAAGAAATGCAGCTTTTCAGTACATAACATCATTCAGATTATTATTCTTATGTCCATTATTCTCATGTCCATTATTCTCATGTCCAAAAGAAGGACTATGTCATAAAGAAAGGAAAAAGGACACTTTCCATCATGAACAATGTGCATTTAAAGTTCATGGCAAGCCTGCTTCAGAACGAGATAAAGCCAAAAGGAAAAAAGATGGATGAAAATGACATTTATATTACATGGTTAGCATATCCTAGCACTGATAGAGATAATCTATCAGAGCTGGGATGGAGCAGGGGAGAGGGGAGGATTGTTGCAGCTGATTTTTTGTTTAATATTTGTGGGAATTGTCTTCTTGATTTTTTAATTTCCAGGAGTTGTGTTCATCCTTATCTCCAGCCACACATTCTGTGATTTTTAGCAGCAGACCCAGGACATCCGTGATAACATTCCTGTCTTTTTATTAGAGCAAATGTCACTATTTCTTATTACTCTAAAAGAGAGAAAAACTGTCTGTCAATGTGATTTTATCTCCAGCTCCTCCAGTTCTGGTAAACATTGGCTTCTTTCCAGGTGGTGCCACAGCTCAGGAAACTTTTTCAGTGCTAAATTAGCCTAAACCCCATGGTTTCCAGAAGAAAATGTATTCTAAATTTGTTTCCTGGATATGCTGGAAATATCCAGCCAAGGGGAAGTTCCTTAGTCTCCGCAGCAGCTGGGTGAAACAGATCCACCTCTGGTGTAGCTGCCAGCTGTTTCCCTGAGCAGCTGCCTGGGACTTGCAGGTTTCCAGCTGTGGGACAGTTCAGCCCGCACCTCTGTCCTGGGGCTGGACTCCCCTGGGGGTCCCAATTCCCAGCCTCTGTGTAGACCCGCCAGAAATCCCATCATAATTCCATGCCATCTGCTTTAAAGAAACAGATGCCTAAATCTTATTGAATGAAACATTTCAGGCTTAACCAGCCAGCATTTTCCAAAAAACAGAACTTGACCAATGATGTCAACAAGATTTCTGAGGAGAAATATCTAAAATAAACTTCGCCTTTTTGTTGGTTTTGAGTTCATGATATTATTTGTACACAAGTTGCAGAAAGGACTCTAATCTTTCCCAAAAGAGTGGAAGGCTTGAAGTCTCACATGCTACAAAACATATAAAAAGACACTTATTATTTTCAAGGACAGAACCTCCACTGTCACAACCATGTCAGCAAAAAAACCTTGGAGATTTTAATAAGAGTGGAGAGAGTCAGCCTGAGGAAGTCACAGATCTCCACATATAAAGGTAAACGTATAAGAGATCCTTGAAATTACAAAAAGGTCATATGCTTGAAAGGTCTCCAATCACCTGACCTTGTTGTCAGCAGTTCTCTTGAATTTTTTACTTTATAATTGTAACAGATATATGGTTACTTCTACAGTTCAGCGACTGTGGACGCAACAGTTTTTCTGAGCTCTTTTTCATTAATCAAGTTTAAACAAAAATAACCTGAAATATAACTTTGTTCTCTTAATCCTATGCAATTTAAAAGTCAGAATATTATATATCTAAAATAGTACCTGGCATATAGGTAAAGGGAATTGATTTGCACCTGTCTTCTTTCACATCTGTTATATAAATATTGTGGTAGAACACAGAGACACCAGACAATCCACAGATATTTTCTAAGTCTTTAAGCAAATGAATTAAAAGAAGCTCATAATTCCTAAACCCATGAAAAATGAAAAACAAAAAACAACACCCCCCCAACACTCCCCCCTCCCTCCCCCCCAAATAAACAAAACTAACTGAGAAGTTTCTCACAGGGCGATAAATCAGCTGAAAACGGGACGATCAGTAGCTTGGTGGCTTGTGGTTATCTGGAGGAAGCCATTTACTCTAATCTGTTTCCTTTACATTTGCTATATTGATAGCTGGTACTGACAGTCAACTGTCTTAGTGCGGCATAGACCCAAAATGCTGCTGAACTGATGAAGGTACCAAAATTGCTTTATAACTCTTAACTACTAAAAACTCTCTGGAGCAGACTTCAGAAAATTCTTTAGGGGGGGAAAAAAAGTCCTAGGAATACCACGACTCCTAGCCTACAAAAGGAGGTTTAGCAACATCTGAACTAAGGCAGAATTAAAAATGCTGGAACAAAGGCCAGCTCAAACTGATAACACAGATTTATGAAAAGGAATAGAGACATCAGTCTGATTAGAAGAACAGGCTTGAAACAATGGTTATTACGGCCAAACTCTGCAACTGTTACATACCCTGAGTAAGTCTGTTTTGATTCTACGACGATATAAATATCCATACTTAGAATGTACTTACTGTGAGCAGTTTCTCTGAATTGAATAGGACTACCCACAGAGTACAGAGCTGAGTACGTACTGGTGTCTTGGCAGGTCTGAGGCTTTCTAGTGTAAACAGCTGTTTGGATTTCAGTAAAGCCAAACTTGAAATAAAGATCTATTGAGTAAAAGCAGAAAAAATGATCTCTAAATATGGAATTCAGCCCTAAGGATAGATATTCTGTTTTACTATGTAAGTACAAGCTTGCAAGAGAACGCGTGCCAGCAGATTATCCAGCCTTATGGTGCTGCAGATGGAAGAACTCTGAAGTTCTTCTAGCAGTCGAGCTGAACCTGCAGACTCTTTGGGACGCTGCTGTTGTAACTGAATGGCTCTTGGTACAACATTTGCTCCCTGCAGAATGGCTTGGTCTGAAGGAAACGGTGCAGGCAGGAGTAAGCTACATTTCTGAGAAGCTGACACTACGGTTATGAGGTTCTATTACTCTCCACTCTTCTCAGGGTAAGGGTGATTGTCCTTCCAAGGTGCTTGTGCTGAAATGCAATGTTTTTTCTCAGGGCATCCATGTGTAAGGCGGCAATCTAAATATTCTCAGCAGTCGGGCAGTGTCAGAGGCAGACCTGCTTTCTGCTTTGTTAGCTCTTTCCTCTGATATCGATGACTTTATATGTTGCAGCTCACAGCTGCAAGTCCAGCCTAAAAATGTAGCCATGACTAAGCCAGGAACACAGAAAATACAGCAGGTAGCTAAGGGTTGTTCCTAGATGTCCTTTATTTCTAAAAAGTTCAGTGAGGGCTCTGCCACGAATTGGGGAGGAACAAAACAGTTATTTCTTTCTTATAGTCATTGTTAGGGGGTGCCTAAGAGTCTGCTACTTTTTGTCCTTTGTACTTTAACGAATCATTCAGTAGTGGTTCTCATGCTTCTAAAAATTCAGGTTGATAGCTCCCTAATTTAGAAAAATAATTTTAAATCTCTTTTAGAGTTTTCCACTGTGTCTATCACTGGTGAAGTGTAATAGTTCAATGCATTCTGCAGCCTGGCCACACTATTAGAAATTACTATTTTCTTTAGGCAGTCTTCTAGTTGTGGCACAATCAAGGTTCCTGCTACATGATACATGCTTGGCCTCTTCTCTGAGGTATTCTGAGTTACTCTTCTTCTACCAGATAATTTCCACTAAATGACGTGAGATGAAGCATAAATCAATTGATTCTCAAAAGCATGTACTTAAGCTGGATTTTTTTTCTTTTTCAAAAGCATCTCATCAGCTCCTGATCTTCTGAAGAAGACCAAAAGTACGTTGCATTCCAGTGGTCCTGTGAGGGAAAAGAGTTTTCTAGCATTGTTTCTAGTAAAATTAATACTTCAATGCTACTGGGATTTTGTAGCATTATTAGTGAAACAGGTTAGAGCATTTGGATCCTCAGAATTCCAAATAGGAGAAAAGGAGGAAAATTAGCCCAAGTCCTAGAGGTACTATAGACTAAAACTTAGTATCATGTATGGTTAATCTGCCACATTCATTACTTTTGGAATGCAAATCAAAGACTATAAAGAATTTGGAGGACCTCATCACCTTTTCAAGGCCAGGTTGGATGGAGCTTTGAGCAACATGGTCTAGTAAAAGGTGTCCCTGCCCATGGCAGGGGTTTTGGAACTAGATTGTGTTTAAGGCCCCTTCCAACTCTAACCATTCTATGATTGTATGATGCTGTGATCATTTGCTTTAGCCAGCTGGTACTTTTTATACATCTGATCATGTCTACTATATTCTGTGTAGGAAAGAAGACACAGATCATCAGGGTATGAACTTAGGACAGGGCTTAGAAAAGAAAAAAAAAAAACAAACCCTCTGTTTTGGATATGGGGCTTAATATTTAACTTGGATGTCAGTTAAACAACTAATTTTCTATAATATGTGATTGGCTAAAATCCCTTTCCCAGTCTTCTGAGATTCAGAAATATGCATTATCCTAACTAGCTCGACATTTTCCATGTGTAATTAAACACTCCTTTGATACATGTAGAGAAAATGTCATAACTATACTTAGGATTATAGGTTAACAGCCTGTACAATTTAATTTAAAAAAATGAAGGTGTATTACTTTGTTTAAAAAATTGCTCCCAGGTTGCAAACTTTATAGATACCAACTTTCATGCCACAGTGACTTTTTTTTAAAGAGGCAAGTTAAAAGCTCCTCAGAAACATTGTTCAAAACTGAACTATTTTCAGAGCTTTGAAATTCTGGTTGACTTGCAAATACAGCTGTAGGGAAAATGTCTGTTGCACACTGTATTAACTGGAACTTTGTGTTTGCAGCTGCTTGTATGTTCAAATGTACACAATTGTCAGTACTTTAATGTAAATCCTTCCCCCTCCCCAGGATATCTTTTGGAAATAAACTAGCTCTTCTGAAGTAACATTGCTAGATTTTTCTGCTTATTAAATTGAAAAAATAAAGTCTTCTTTCAAACCTCCCATTCATCTTACACTTCCAAGTGAAATTGTACCTTGAACGTTTTATTCTCCTTCAGTTATTTAGCCCAAATTCTCTATAACTCTCATGAAAGGTTATAGAAACCCCACAAGAAGGACCGCAAGGAGGATCTGGGGAATTACAGGCCTGTCAGTTTGAGGTCGGTGCCAGGGAGGGTTATGGAGCAGATTATCTTGCGTGCCATCACGGGGCACATACAGGACAATCAGGCAATCAGGTCCAGTCAGCATGGGTTTACAAAAACCAGGTCCTGCTTCACTAACCTGATCTCCTTCTATGACAAGGTGACCTGGTTAGTGGGTAAGGAAAAGGCTGTGGATGTTGTCTACCTAGACTTTAGTAAAGCCTTTGACACCATTTCCCACAGCATTCTCCTAGAGAAATTGGCTGCTTATGGCTTGGATGAGTGTACTCTTTGCTGGGTAAAATCCGACTGGTCGGCCAGGCCCAAAGAGTGGTGGTGAATGGAGTTAAATCCAGTTGGCAGCTGGTCACAAGTGGTGTACCTGAGGGCTCAGTATTGGGGCCTGTTCTCTTTAACATCTTTATCAATGATCCGGATGAGGGGATTGAGTACACCTTCAGTAAGTTTGCAGATGACACCAAGTTAGGTGGGAGTGTTGATCTGCTTGAGGGTAGGAAGGCTCTACAGAGGGATTTGGACAGGCTGGATCGATGGGCTGAGGCCAATGGTATAAGGATCAACGTGGCCAGGTGCCAGGTCCTACATTTGGGTCGCAACAACCCCATGCAGCGCTACAGGCTTGGGGAAGAGTGGCTGGAAAGATGCCTGGTGGAAAAGGATCTGGGGGTGTTGGTTGACAGACGGCTGAATATGAGTCGACAATGTGCCCAGGTGTCCAAGAAGGCCAATAGCATCCTGGCTTGTAGTAGAAATAGAGGGGCCAGCAGGACGAGGGAAGCAATTGTACCTTTGTACTCAGAACTGGTGAGGCCCCACCTCGAATACTGTGTTCAGGTTTGGGCCCCTCACTACAAAAAAGACATTGAGGTTCTGGAGCATGTTCAGAGAAGGGCAACAAAGCTGGTGAGGAGTCTGGCGAATGTGTCTTATGAGGAGCATCTGAGGGAACCAGAGTTGTTTATTGTGGAGAAAAGGAGGCTGAGGGGAGACCTTATCACTCTCTAAAACTACCTGAAAGGAGGTTGCAGCGAGGTGGTGGTCAGTCTCTTCTCGCAAGTAACAAGCGACAGGAGAAGAGGAAATGGCCTCAAGTTGCACCAGGGGAGGTTTAGAATGGATATTAGAAAAAAACTTCTTCACGGAAAGGGTTATCAAACATTGGAACAGGCTGCCCATGGAAGTGGTTGAATCACCATCCCTGGAGGTATTTAAAAGATGTGAACATGGTGTTTAGGGACATGGTTTAGTGGTGGACTTGGTAGTGCTAGGTTGATGGTTGTACTTGATGATCTTAAAGGTCTTTTCCAACTAGAAACGATTCTACAATTCTATGATCCCATGAAAGCTTGAAAATGACACAATGAGGACATAGAAAACACAGATATAGGTTAATGGAGTGCGAAAACCAAAGTGGGTCACTCCTGTTCTGCCTTTTTGTGCAGCTGAGGGGACATAGCAGCCAAAGCAAACTCTGAAAGGTCCTAGTGAATAGCGTACAGAGGCATGACACTTCCCCAATGTTAGAAGAATGTTTAAGTGTCTGACCTGCTGCAACACAGGGTCTTGGATGTCAGAACAGGAAGTTCATTAGATAGCCTGTTCCCATCTACCTTTGCATGTTTTGTGTTTCTCAGTCACTTTGCAAGTCCCTGTCATTGACACACAGCTGGAAAGCAAAAACTGGGGAGTTGCAAGCTCTAAAAAAGGCTGTCATTGACCACTCTCATATTGTTGAACAAGGTAATTCACAAATGATGATGATGAAAGTTACAATCAACATAATTGTTTGTCCCAAACACCTGTCTGGAAACCAAGAGCTGTGTTCCTCCATTTTCTCACACCACAGCAACCCCTGGTAGCCTGTGCATTTTTAGTGCACGCGAGGAACAAGAAAAGCAAGAAAATTGAATGACTTAAGGAAAATATATATTCCGTAAAAAAGTAATATTTCTAAATAACGACTTAGACAAGGGCCATACTGCAATACATGCAAATAAATATTTTGTGCAAAAAGCAGACCAGTTTAATATGGAACCACTGGAAAATGAATTACTGTGAAGAACAGCGATTGCTGTACAGTGTGCACATGTGTCCTCTCTACCCCTCTCTCTCCCTGCTAACATTTGATATTCAGAAAATACAGCCAACTGAAAACAACTGCTACTGTAATTTACAGATACTGCTAGATTTGGAAGTCTTGCTCCTAACAGGTTTGCATTTGTTTAATGGACAGCTGGATCATGTCAGGAAGCAATCCATCAACTGACAAGCTCTGTCTTGTTGTGATGCATTCTGTGCTTTGTCATGATTTAACATAATAGAAAGTAATTTGATGATAATACATTGTATTGTATCATGGCATGACAGTCAGATCACTTACAGTTAAAGAAAAATTTCAAGGTACTTGAACTCATGCTAGCAATTAGAAATATTAATTATCTTTTGCTGTTAATGCTTTATATGCATGTGTATGTGTGTGTATGGCTCACTGTGAAAGATGCATTTTCATTCTTAGTCTGTTATGATTATGTGAAATCAATTTGGACCAGGTACTAATAAATAATCATGTAGAAGTATAGTCTCCTTTTTTCACTGGAAGACAGAGGAAGCCTCACAATTAAAATCTATAGAGTGGAGATGGGTGAAATTAGTACCATTTATCATTTTGCTTGTAATCATTACTATACAATGCCATTTTCAAGACTTACAACAATTTTTAATCTGAAAATGAGGCTTTGTGGGTTTTGCTCTTTTATTTTTTCAATCCCATGGATTTCCGCCATCATTCTTCTCCAGTTATTCAGACACACATATACATTTAAAAATAATAATTAAAAATCTAACTAACTAGTACTGCCATGTAGAGAGGAAGCAAAGTCATGCTAAGACTGGATGAACTACAGATTAGCAATTCACACAGCTATCTAAAAGTATTTGGGTGAGAGAAGAGAGCGTTTCTGGAAGAACGACAGTAGGACTCAGTACTCTCAATATGACAAAGAATGTGTGGATGATTTTTATGCTTCTGTCCTAAAACTGGAAATAGGAGGAAGGTTTCAGAAAAAAAATGGGATCCAGTTAAAGGTCACCATTTGCATGGGTGTCTAGGGGCTTGGTGTGTGGTAGCATGGCAAAGAGAGAAGACAAAGTTTCAAACAAGTCTTCAGTGCTAAAAAACAAAACAAAAAAAAAGCACAGGTTTGATTCAGGATCCCGTCCTGCCAGTCCTGAATTGCAGTTTGGGGGTTTACTCACCAATCCACTTGCTGACACATGAAGAGAATCTATTGCATTAGCTACTCTATAGTATCTGATATGTCATCTGTGTTAAAACAACCTGGCTTTGAAAACTGGTCAATGTACTCCCAGGAGATGTGTGCCTTTGATCTTGGACATAATTCAGTATAATTGCTCATTCTGTATAATGGAAACATGGGAACCTAGGCATGTAGCTCACAGGCAGATCTCCAGATGTATGTATAGAACAGAACAGAACAGGTTGGAAGGGACCTTTAAGATCATCTAGTCCAACCATCAACCTAACACTGCCACCACCACCACTAAACCATGTCCCTAAGCACCATGTTCACATGTCTTTTAAATACCTCCAGGGATGGTGACTCAACCACTTCCATAGGCAGCCTGTTCCAATGCTTGACAACCCTTTTGGTGAAGAAATCTTCAACCTTCGGTGAAGGTATCCTCATCTGGAACTAAGCACATCCATTGTCTGTGAATCATTTGCTAAATGTAAATGCTTAATGTCATTAGACACCCAACAGGATGTTGACAGGTATGTCACAGGACTTTTGGGAGACCCAAACCCTTTCAAAGCAGCAGCTAGAAGCTAGATGTGACACCTTGCACTAGTCACCCATCACCTGTGTTTAGCCAACTGAATCACACCTTTGCTTTCTGGATCAGGTGTAGGTGTGAGGAATATACTGAGCTGTTCACGTTTATCGTGACTGAGGTACAGCTCTGCATGCGCAACATAGATGCAGTTCTTGGCAGCTAAGGTATATCGAAGGTTCAAAAATTAGGGCATTAGTGAAGTTTATGAATGCCTGGGGTTACTTATAGCTGAATGGATGAGGAATAATTTTGAATCAAGAAACTGGAAAACAAACACAATAAGTCCACTCCAGGTGCTCAAGCCTTAGTCTTCCATTTATAGCTGTGTATAAATTAGTTCAGGACACATCATAATTTGTACTCACTGCATATAGGGTGTTTACATTTCTCCCAGTGCTGTATTTTGATCTAACAGCTTTTTGTCATAACATTGAAGAGTTCAATACTATCTGTTCTTAGTCCTAAGGTAATTACTATTTTTAGCTAATATTAGCTTAATTAAATACCAAATGGCAGTTGTTGCTTGTTACTAATTATATTTATAGAAGAGTGGGTAGAAGGCAATGTACCTTTTTTTTTTTTCCTAGCTAAGGAGTTATGCATGATACTTGTGTAAGTAAGATTACAAAAAACAATCTGGTTTATACTGATACATGTGTATCAAGCCATATGATGGTAAAATGAAAGAATAAATATAAAATTTACACAAAGCCAAATACTGTTTGGCACAGACAATAAAAACAAGCAGAAGAAAATAAGTTAATAGAACTTTGCTGTAAACTACAAACCCCATCAAACTGAAGAAGAAAAAGAAATCTTGTAAGGTTATCAGCTATCAGGAAAGTGTGCAGAAAGAAATCTGCTATCAGTCATGGCCAATGGCACATAATGAATGGGATTGCTCTTTATATCATGGAAACTCTTACAGGAGTACTATATTGAACTATTTTCTTCCTGGAATATCTCAATTATATTGGTGGGGTCTTTGCTCAAATACGGCTCCACAAAAAATATGTATGAACATCAACACAGATTAAATAGGCACATTTACAACTAATAATGGTCTGTGGCTGGTTAATCGCATACTACTGAATATGATGAATTTTTGTGAATATCATAAAAAAGTCTCTTGACTATCAAATTTGATAAGTAAATATATACATTCATCTGTTTGGGGAAAAAGGTCTGTAGATTTATTTTTATTTGTTAGTGAAGGCACTTAAAGAAAATTAAGGAAATTACTTAAGGAAAGTGTATTGTCAAAAGGAAGACAGTATTGTCTGTTTCTCGGAATTTCAGTCCTGAAACTTCATGGTAGGCAGCTGAACTTGTATTTCCCTCTCCCTTCATGACGCCTAGATCACCTCTTTTGTAAATGTATTCCCTTTCTCATAACTTTTTTTGCTATAACTAAACACTACTACTAACATACACGGTCAGCTGCAGTGTTCTTATTTTCTCAGGTGCTGCAAAGCAACAGGTAAGAGGAAAGCTCACAGTGCAGCTCTTGCTTCTGGGCTTGACTGAGGCTGGAGTGGGAAAACCCCCCTGTGAAAGAGGGGATCTCTTCTGAGTCAAATCAAAGGTCCACCTAACCTCCAAGCCCATTGTCTGAGAATGGCCAAAACGAAATGCATAGGGAAGAGTAACAAGAGAAGGCAAACACATAGCAGTAACTGCAGTGTATGCCCTCCTACCATCCAAAGCTGTGGGGCTTCCTGAGTCAGGACTGGTATTTTTGTACCCAGCAGCCCTCAAGCATGTTTAGTACTCAGTCTGCACATCATATTGTCATACTGGTATTGCAAATATTAGCCACATTGATAAAACATAACCCCATTGACCACATGACCAATGTTGGCTTTTTAGGCAAACTCACACAGTGTCTTCCATAATCCATCGCTTATTATTTCTCTAAAATCACTGCTTTTTTACACTCTTAGTTTATAAGAAAAGTAAACATTTGTCTTAAATAAATATTATAAAGGCAGTATTTTTCTTATAATATAGATCTTTCTGTCTGTCCAAAATACTAAGTAGTGATATTTCATAGGCATGCCTTAGATAGGAAGGTAATTTTTTTTTTCGACCCCCATTACTGAACTAAAAGTGAGTTTATTGATTCTTATTTTAGACTGTTGAATCTTCTGGATAGGATGGCTTTTTAATGCATGCGTGAACAGAAAGATCCTATATAAATAGTAAAAAACAAAGAAGGAAAAAGAAAATGTCACTATAAGAACTCCAGGATAGATCTCAGCATAGCCTAATAAGCAATCGCAGCTTTGTCTACTTCAGTACAAGTAGATCTATTGAAAATATGTTGAACAGTCCCTTATATATCCTTTTTATTTCCTGTTGATTGTTGTTTTGTTTTTTTTTAAACCTATATTATAACACAACTTATAATTTTCTTGAGTCCAAATGGGTCCCTAATTTTTCAGTGGTTTTGGTAACTTTTCAATTGAAGAACTCTGAGTCTGCAGCAGAAATTTTTGTTTGGTCCATAAGAGCTGTTGTTCTGCTGGATTCCATGCCAATATTCAGTGGAGTCCCTAACACTAGTCACATCTTGTATAATATCTGGATTCTCCTTTGCCCTGATGGTGACTCTTGACTTTACAGCATCAGTAAATTTCATAACATAATCTAGTTTTGGTGACAAGTTAATTAATGAAGACATTAAAAAGTTCTCCCTTGATAGCTGGATGGAACTTTTCTTAGAAGGTTGATATATTGCAGCATGTTCTGTAGATACCATCTACTCTACTTGAAGGAAAAAAAAGAAAGAAGTGAATACAATTGACTTGGGCTGATGAAAATATTGTATCTGCTATCCTGTTGCATACAGTGCTCATTTGAGAATCTTCACCTCAAATATAGAGTATGGTGCTGACCCTTAAACTTGTTCCTTGATCTACAGAATGTCATGCATTACCATAGGAACTGAGCTCAGGGTGTTGCACATACTACGCCCTGCTAGGAAGAATGCAGTTTTTCAAAGGAGGATAAATTGTTTTGTGAAGGGCTGACAAAGCAAGAATTTTTACTGTATAAATAATCACTCGGAGTGCTACTGAAATCTGTTAAAATAGTTCCTGTCATACAGAAGTTGACCAGGTGTCAGGTTTTACTTACCTGAGTTTTTCTTCTTCACATGTGCTATTATATCCCTCAAAATAAATGGTAATTGCTCATTAAATCTTCAAAAGACTGTTTTTGTTGACCCAGCTTTTAACTTTCACAGTATCATTCAGTGTCGATGTTGTTGATGAGGGGGTAAGTGAAGAATTTAGCCTTACAGCTCCCAGGAGTATTAGTGATGCATCAAACATTCTGCACGTTATGTCCCAGTATGTCTCCATTAAAACAGCATGCATGAAGTTCAAACCACCTGCAGTCAACTCTGATGTGACATATTCTGATTTTGATCCCATTATATTTCATAGAGCCTGTGTCTCAGTTGTGATAGGCAGAGTATGGCTTCCAAGTGTCTCTTTTGGTGTAAGGCTTTCTCCCTGGTGATCTGTTTGGGCTTTCCACCTGACACAGTAACCTATTTTTAGTGGTGTTATCACTAGTCATGAGAGAAATACCTCTACACAGCAGGAGAAGAGGATTGCAAATTTGTAATCCTGTCCTGCATTTAGTGAGGAAACAAACCTAAGTATAAACAGGGAAAGCTTTTACATTCAGAAATAGATAAATCAGAACATTTCCTCGTAGGATTCCTTTCATTTTTGACCCATTGTTAGGACTGTGGCAGTAGAGTTTCTGCTCCTCAGTGCTAACCTTGGCTGGCAGTGAATTTTCTGGATGCAGGGGAATTTGTCTAAATTCTGACATAATTGAGAGCCAGCCCTCAGCTGCTTAATTTATTCCAGAACCAGTGAGAGGCATCTAGCTCCCTGCAGCCCCATCCTGCCTTGATCCTTGGGCAGGGGAGACCGGCAGCAACAGCAATGCATTGAGCTGCAGCCTGGTTGTGAATATCCAGTATACAAAGAAAGGAAAACAGATGATGTCTTATAAAAACCAAAATCTCCTCTTCCCTTTGGTCTTGGTTCAGCTATACATGTCAGTGGGGCCTATTGAATGGCTGCCTTTTTTCTCCTGGATATTCTGTGCCCCAAAATATCCTCGCTTGCATCCATGGTACAGCACCATCATTCCCCTGAGTACAGTCTACTGACCTACACCAGTGAAAGAGAAGAGACTCAACCTTTCAGCGTTGTTCATTTTATGAATAGAATGAATTACATTCATTTGGCACCTCCATGCAGCCTTCTGTCAAGAATGAGCGTTTTGCTTCTTCAAGATAAGTGAAATAGGTTAGGAGAACAACATTTTTAGACTAGACTCAGGACAAAAGATAGGTTTAATTAGTCCCTGAAAGCTAGGTCTAACTCTGCAAGCCCTTTATGCTCCAAGAGAGAGAGTACCAGCAATTGTTCCATTGCCTACATTGTCTCAGCTGAAAGCACAATAAGCTAGAGAGGGCTAAGTCATGAAGAGTTTTAAGCAATTAAATACATCTTTACATTACTACCCATTCAGATTAGCAAGTAGATTTTCTTACAAAAGAAAACTTCTCAGTGAAAAGAAGGCAAGCAAAGGCAAGCAAAATGTAGCTTAAATAACCCCTTAGCCTTTTACATATGTTAAAGTTTAACAAAAATCCTTCCCCCTGCAGAGTTACAACTTGGTTTCTGAAGAGAGAGTGAGTAACCTGTTCTAATTGAAAACTGAGAGTGGCATATCGATGGCAGTTAGTAACATGCTGCTTTACAGTCAAGTCAAATGAATTAGCCTTATGTAGCATTGAACAACGACACAGTAGACACTAAACCTGAATTAGTCATGAAATTTTCAACTGTAGGCAATGGAGACCAGTGGGTACATTTAGAACACTGTTCATCTGGACAATTTTAGGTGATTAGCTTAGGATAAAATTAATTGTTCCTTAAATCATAGAATCATAGAATTGCAGAATCATAGAATAATTTTGGTTGGAAAAACCTCTAAGATCATTAAGTAGAACCATTAACCTAGCACTGCCAAGTCCACCATAAACCATGTCCCTAAGCACCATGTTCACATCTTTTAAATACCTCCAGGGATGGTGACTCAACCACTTCCATAGGCAGCCTGTTCCAATGTTTGATGACCCTTTCCATGAAGAAATTTTCCTAATATCCATCCTAAACCTCCCCTGGTGCAACTTGAGGCCATTTCCTCTTGTCCTATCGCTTGTTGCTTGGGAGAAGAGACTGACCATCACCTCGCTGCAACCTCCTTTCAGGTAGTTGTAGAGAGCGATAATGTCTCCCCTCAGCCTCCTTTTCTCCACAATAAACAACTCTGGTTCCCTCAGCTGCTCCTCATAAGACACATTCGTCAGACTCCTCACCAGCTTTGTTGCCCTTTTCTGAACATGCTCCAGAACCTCAATGTCTTTTTTGTAGTGAGGGGCCCAAACCTGAACACAGTATTCGAGGTGGGGCCTCACCAGTTCTGAGTACAGGGGGACGATCGCTTCCCTCGTCCTGCTGGCCCTACTATTTCTACTACAAGCCAGGATGCTATTGGCCTTCTTGGACACCTGGGCACATTGTCGACTCATATTCAGCCGTCTGTCAACCAACACCCCCAGGTCCTTTTCCACCAGGCAGCTTTCCAGCCACTCTTCCCCAAGCCTGTAGCGTTGCATGGGGTTGTTGTGACCCAAGTGCAGGACCCAGCACTTGCCCTGTATCTCCTCACTGACTACAAAGTGAAATGAATCACACTCATCATGCCTGCTTATTCATTACAGCTTTCTCAGTTTAGATGCACTTTAAAACTCCTACACTCTGCCACTGCATTATAAAAATGATGACCTGAACCACCAACTCACTGAAAGAATTCATCAATACTGCTAAAATAAGTTATCAATAATGCAGGATAAAGTTGAAAAAAAATGACCTAATATTTTCAAAACTTTCTTTCACCTTCTTCCCTACATTTTATGGTCCTCAGTGAATATTCAGTGAATAACTAGTAATTGCATCACGCATAACACCTTGCCTTTCAAAATAAAAAATATTTACAGAGGGACACTGAAGTATTATGCTTACTACTGTTAGTAAAGTACAAATTCAACATATTGGACATAGTCAGTATTTTCAGAAGTGAAAATATAGTATCAAGTACCTATTGCCAGACTCTTGAATAAGCTACAAGAAAGCTGTTGTTGGAAAAGACACAATTTCTGTCCTATTGTCCAGAGCGAATTATGTCATGGTAATGTTTATTCAGAGAGAGAAACAAATTGATTATACTTCATACAAAAGGAGATGCGACCTGGAATGATGGTTTGGCTTGTCACAGTTAAGAAGAATATCCAGTCTAACGAACACGCTGCCAGGCTATACGTATACTCAAGGGTAGTTCTTCAGGCACTGCACCGATGTAATCACTAGATAGAAGATGGAAGGCTGATTTTCTTATACTCTTGATGAAGGTCTTTGAGGCTGTACTTCTCAGCCTTACAATGTAAAAATATCATCTAGCCTTGGATCAAAGACATCCAAATACTTCTTTGATGGTCGCACGGGGCTAAATTTTACCTTTGGAAACAGTGCGGGTTTAATTACAGTTGACTTCTGTGTCTAAGGCAAAAGTAGCCAATTGGTGGCTGTGGATTTGCATATGGCACTTAAGCATATGAAATATGGCTTATCTGCTGGGACGGTGTCATGGAACAGCGGCATGCTGTACTGGCACGCAGACTGCTGCATACACTACAGCCCTGCCTGGAGGAGGAAGCGAGCCAACAAGGTAGCTCCAGAAGTCACTGTTAGCTCCCAAGGTTCCTTAGGACCATCTGTACACTCAGCCCACATCCATGCTACTTGCCGTGGTGGGGAACTACTGTCAGAGGCAGCTGTGAACCTCCCACAGATCGCCTTTTCCCCTCAGAATACTAAAAATAGGAGCTGCGCCAGTTAAGAGCTGGGATGTGGAGTGAGGTTTTAATCTGATTATAATTGGGATAGCTGCTCTTAATATTTTTTAAATTAATTTCATAAAGAGATGCCATGAAAATAATAAAATATCAAAATTGAAAACATTTATTTAAAAACTGGAACATTTTTTGTAAGAATGTTGTCACTTTTCCAGTTTTCTTATCAGGACAAAAAATATCTAAATCTCTTTTTTTCTTCTGTTCTAATTCCAAACATCTGTGAAAGATATACCAATATAAATGAGCTAAGTAAGTAGCTAGAACCTGATCCAAGCAAATTTTATCATCCTGGTTTCCAACACTTATAATTTTTAATACATGATGATAATTAGTGTTCCTGTTGATCATCAGCTTACTGAAGAAGAGATGTAACTTTTGCTTACAAAACCAGAGTACAGAAAGTAATGAGAGAAAAAAAAAAAAACAAAACTTTAAAAAGTATTTCTCTGTTCCAAACAGACATAAGCTTACCTTTGGGCATTTAACTCAATAGGTTTTCTAATGTTTAAAATATCTCTGTATATTTAATTCTTACAAACACAGGAGTGTATCAGCTGCCCATCCAAGCTGTTTTCAGACAAATTCAATGGCAAGGCAGTCAGCCTTCCACTTCTTTGTACTGAATGCACTTTCTTAAGCATACAGACTTGGGAAAATAAAAGTACATTTTGCCCATCTCTTTCATCTCTAGATACTATTATGTATCTGCTGTCCAGTTTTGTTGAGAAGGTGGTCCGTAAATTCTAGTTCTAAGGTTTTAATTATCTGAGAATCTGCGGATTCTCATTGTCCAATAAAGGTCCCCCAGATGTGGGAACATACTTAAGAGACAATAGACATATATTGAACCAGCCATGCGAGGAAGCGGACTGGCTGTAGGTTCCCATCCTTGAAGTTACCTTGAGGAGAAAAACAGGAGTGATAGTGACTGTTTCACACGAACTGAGAAAAACAAGCCTGGAGGAGTCGGATGAGAAAGGCCTGGAGGAGCCGGACGAGCAGGTGGAAAAACAGAGATTAGACGAACCAATCGAGTTGGGGGGCGCTGCGCGTGAACAAGGGGTTTGGACCAATCATTATGTTGTTAGCTATGCATGCTTTCGCTGTAAACCTATATATGCTCTGCTAAAATACCTAATAAAGGAGAATGATCATACTCATATTGAGACTGCGTTGTTACTCCGGGTCCGATCCCACTCTGACACCCAGACTTGCCTAAAATTTACTGGTATGACTCACAATATAATTGAAATACATCTCTTCCATCTGCATTCCCCTTATTTATGTGATATTCCAAAATATTTTTCAGAAATGTGTTTTTTCTTTTTTCAGTTCAGTCTGCTGAACAGTGTCAAATGGAGATAAAAAATGACAAGGACAAAAAAATAAAAGAATCATGCAGAACAAAAAGCCTCATTCATCAGGTCAGAAAATCCACTCCTCCTAAGACTGGTATTATCCCATTTATAAGCTAGTTCACATACTTAAGTACCAACAGGTCATTTTCGTGGGTACTATCTGAAGTCTCATCTCTTAATCTTGACTGTAAATTTTTGTGGGTGTTTAACCTGTGCCAAGAATGTGACATTTAAATCAGAGGAGGTTTCTTATTCTGATCCCCCTCCTTGTACAGCTTTTACAAGGAGTACCTTAAAGCATAAGTGTCACACATTCCTCATGTGAGAGGGAGACTGGCAAATTTATGAGGACATATACACACTCAGACAGCAATTGACTGCGATTAAAATGGTTGAAGTATGTTCACATAGATATGGAATTCAGACTAAGCAGACTGTACAGCTTAACTGCTCCACCAGATAGTTCATTTTATAGCTGTTATTATACATTCTTTCTCTGATTTCACAGCATTTGGTGTACAGCAGCAAATTTATTGTGTTTGGGTTTGGGGTTTTTTTTGTTTGTTTGTTTTTTATAAATCCTACATATGTAATAACTCCATGTGTGGTTGCTTATAATTTAGTAAGGAGGAAAAAAACATTAATATTTCTACAATAACAACACCTCTGTCTTTTCTATACTTTTCTTCTTTCCAAATATCTTCAAGCATGTTATAAACATAAAACAACACTGAGAAAACTGCTTTGAGGCTGACAGATTTTAACAGTTCTACAGACAGAGAAATGCAGACACAGGGAATCTCCATATTTTTTGTCAGAAGCAGAGAAGACGTAGCAGCTCATATTCCAACGCAGGCTAACAAGTTGAGAGCATACCTCTTCTCTGGCATGCCTGAGAAGACAACGAAAAAGCCACTCCTACAGATGTTAGTTCAAGCTACGTTAGCACCCTCTCCTATATGTATGTACCCATATGTGTAACAACCATCCTCCAAACCCCACATAAACAAGCACGTGGAAGGATGCACTGGGAAAGGCCAGTGTCATAAAGCAGAACCACTTTTACTATATGATGAGCTTATGCCTTTCCTCTCCACACAGATTCCCAGATTTTAAACTAGCAGGTGCCACTGCGATCATCTGGCCTGGTTTTTTACTCAGACATTCCAGCTCATCGATAGGCATTTTAGGGCTGGAGTAATGATCTAAACTGGAACTGGAGTCTGTCTAAACCATCTGTGTCAGAGACTGCTGGACCAGAACATAACACTTACGAATCCGATGAATGCACAGGGATGTAGTCCCACAATATGGTACCCTGAAGGACCATATGGAGTACCCAGTGATTACGCAAAAGAAGACATTCTGGCCTAAAACCCCCTTTTTTGTTGTTGTTGTTCTGATATATTCCCTCAACTCTACCAGGCACCATGGCTGCTGAGTGCCCTACAAGGAGAAATCTTCAAACTGCAAAAAAGAACCTTAAGGTAAGATTTATTGCACATGTCTAGATCCGAGCTAGCCAACTAAAATCCTTTTATAATTAATGAAGAGACATAGGCACTTGCATGGTGTGACTGATTTCAGCATGAAGTTGATGTCTAAAATATGTCAGATGAATCACTGCTTTTTTCTTTTCCCTGATTATAAAAGGAACATAAGATGAGTCACCTGGATTCAGATATCTGCATTGGAGATATCTAGTTAGGTGGGTTGAATCCCATCCCGATCTGCTTCTGAGGCTGTCAGACCATTTCCTGACAAACTTAATACCCTGAAGATGAGCAGACCTGTCACCTTCCATGTACTTAGAGTGGTAGAACCTATCCCTGAGCACAGTCAGCAGGCACGGGCTATTGTCTTTAGCACTCAGTGAAGATGATGATTGACAAGTCAAAATCCAACATTAGGAAAGCCCATTCTCCCAATGTTAGTGTGACAGGGGACACAACAGCCTGCATTTTATCCTTGAAAATTGCCAAATGCTGACACTTGTGTATTGCTAGACACAGCAGAACACAAAAGTGTTTCCTCTATATGACAGACAGAAAAATCCTGAATTCGTATAGGAAAAGCATCCTGATTTCCCTGAGATCTAAAAGAACATTATTTTTTTTTTTTTAATTAGCTGCACAACATGGAACATCTAGAAAAAGGATGTAAAGTTCCATTTACCATAAATTGGTTAACACATACTTGTGACTTAAGCCTCATGGAGGTCTTAGGGTATTTTCAATGGGACAGAATTTCTGAATATCTTTCCTAACCAATCACTTAAACTACTGGAAGAGGTTCATTATTACTTTTGCCTTAGATCAAATAAAATTTAATCATACACCTTGCAGTTCAACTCTTAGAGCTAAAAATGGGAAAGGTATTATGTCTATCTGTATAGCTATATCTGTCAATATATTTTTTCCTGCTAGACTTTAGATCAGGCTTATATGCTTCTGTGGAATTCACCAAAATTTTTCGCACCTATCGCAGCAGTCTGGTTAGTAGAAACATTTCCCAATATTGTATGCATTTGAGCCCTGACTTTGCTGTTTTGCCTCCCATTTGTTTTCTTTCCAGTATTTTGTCACAAATTTATAGCATCTGTATGACAGTAAATTTTGCAGCACCGGGTAATAGGCTATGAGGTTGCTTTTAGCACATCTATTAATTTTCTGCCATCTTCTTCATTTCCTATATTTTATTTGACATATTAGATTATTTATGAACCACTTCTTTATTGATATTTACTTTAATCTTGTTTATTTCTCTGTTTTACTTTAATTTAGGAAGGAGCTCAGCTGGTCAGGCCTTAAGGGTACCTATGCCAAAACCCTTAAGAACATATATCAACTCCAAGACAGCTGCTTTTCAGGCCCTGGGTAATAGATGAGAGTAAATGAATCACAACAAATAATCTAGTCAATGGGCTAGATTCTCTTTTTCCTCACATTTATTCAACAAATAACATGTCAAACGTAATATTCTACAGATTGATGGTTTTGGAAATACGGGCAGCGCTGCTTGACCAAAAGAGGCCACATGAAGTTGCTCCCGTTCCTTTACTTAACAAGGCAGCTCACTTTTCCATAAGGCTGCAGTTCCCCTCTTGCGCCTGATGCGCAGGGAACAAGGCTGCGCCGTAATTTGGACAGATGGCTGCAGCACAGGTTGCTGCAGTTCATACCTTTAGCTCCAGATGTGCTCATCCAACAACCAAGGTGGTGCTTTCATATAAGCACAATGTAACACAGAGGTTTCTAAGTACAAAGCTGCAGCTTGACTTCAATGATTCCTTCGAGGTGTTACTCTGAAAATTGTTTTCCATGTACTTTTCTGCAATTGAAGTGGAGTCTTTGTGGAGACCCAGTGCAACATGGAAGGAGAATAGCTAAAGTAAATCAACTGATTGTTTAAAAAATAATCACAGTCAATTTTTGCACAGTTAGAGTCATTCTGCTACAGGTCTTGTTGTTCCGTAATGGAATTCACTTCTTCAAATAAACAAATAGCTGTGCTATAAAAAAATTAAAACTCCAGATTTCTTTGTAAGGATTAAAATGCAGTCACCATCCTATTCACTGTGTTTATTGACAAGGCTGACTGAAGGGTTTGCAAAGATGTGCTTTTAAATTAAAGGCAAAGGAGTGAACTGTGCCCGCTTAACAAGGGGCTGGTGCTTTCTTTCAGGCCTCCAGCTGGGTAACCAAAGGGAAAACCTGCACATGATTAACGAGTTTTCATGTCCCGTGTTTCAGAGCTGTGTCCTGAAGACTGCGCTAGCAGAGGGGCTTCCAGGGAGCCTGTCAGCAGTTAGGGATGGGGTGACTGACCACGAGATTTGAAAACATGGAACTAAATGTGGTTGTGTGTTTGTAAAAGGAAAGGGAGAAGCTGAGAGATTTACCTAATTCAGTGTGCATCTGGTGGAGTAGGCTTCCTCACTGACTGACTGACAAAGGTGTAAGTACTCCTGTTAAAAACTGTTCAAAGACAAAAGGAGTGACTATGTGCTATTGGTGTTTTACAGCACAGATCAAAGAAGGCATACACTTGACAGCTTTCAGAGGTCTGAACTCTGCTGCACTCTACATTTTTACAGTCAGGTAAACAAAGTTTCTGCCATTTAATTTCTAGGTTGCCATTTTTTCATCTACTCTCTGCTTTCCAAAAAGAAAAGGAAGAAGAAGCAGTAAAGAGATATTCCTATGCTCTCATGAGTTACTGATGCTTTCTAAACTCTACTTTTGATCCATGTTTCATCAGGGGCATTGTTGTGGCCAAATAATAAGTGTTTTCTCATGTTATCAGGCTACCAAAGGAATTCACAGACATAGTGTGAACAAACTTGACTTACTGTGTAGGTAATACAGTAACTTAAAATATATGAGAGATATAGCATTATTGCATCTTTCCTTTTCTTGGAACCACAAAATACTCTCATGTCTCTCTCTTGCTACCATTAGCTCTATACTCTTTCTACCACTCATCACAGTTGTATAAGTCATTTGCACTTTAAACCAAGTCTTTTTTGGTCTGATACCCTCTATTGCTTCAACTGTGAATACACACATGTACAGCAGACACTGGCTGCGTGGATAGTTGGGCATTGTCCTGGCTATACAGCCTGAGTCACCCTCCATTCATTACCTCCTTTCATGACAAACAGGACTTGACGCCCTGCTTCAGCCAAGCATCTCCAGATGCCTGCCTGCTCAGCCCCAGTCCTGGTAGGCTGTATTATCCTACTCCCAAGACACATACTTCCAGCCAGCTCTTCATTCTGCTTGTTTAGCGCAGATAACAGATACCAGCCTTGAGACAACAGCTATACTTCTTTCATCATGCTGGATGTTCTCATCTTCTAGATGGTGTGCCAGCGCCTGCAGATATGTACCACATGTGCTAATCTCCTCCAGAAAGGACTTTTGGAGGTGTTATCTCTCAGAAGATGGAAAGTGAAACTCAGTACAACCCTTCCAAATGCCTTTGAAGTATGAACATTGATTTGACCCACAGTTTTGCACATTCTCCTGTGAAGGTTGCAGCATCTATCATTTTACGACATTTATGTGGGTAGTCTTATCTCAGGGAAACTTTATTTATATTACCTCAGATTTGGAACCGGAAACCTTCCAGGCTATCAGTCCTATCAAAGACACCAAATTTCAGGGCAAGTCAGTAAGTATGAAATTTTGGAACATGTAGACAAATCAGCCTTTAAGCCAAGAGGATTTGCTAACGTAGTTATGGCTTTGCCAAAATTTTGTCTGGCCCATATCCAGCTGACTCACCTGTCTGGGCAGACATACCCAAGCAATGACTATCTATTTCAATATTGATTTAAAGTTGTGAACACCTGTCTAGGGGAATTAAAATGAGACTGCCACAGCATTAATACCTACAGCTATGGAAAAGTTAGAAGCACATCATAAGAAATCAGTCTCAGCCTGCACAACCTAAAAGGGAAGGTTTTGCTCTTCTTGAGCAATTCCACAGTACTGAAGTCTTTAGTATCCTTTGAATATGTTCTGTGTTTAGGCCCACAGAAATCTTTCCTGAAATGAGGGCTATAGAAATACCACCTTTGTGCTTGGAGTGAGTACAACTGTCATTGTTCATTTGCATGGCGAAAGCTTAAATTAGCTCTATGTTACACCTATAATGGAAGCACAAGCATGGGATATAGATCCACAGTAAAATTAATTTATACATTCTTATATAAAAATATAGACATTATGGTAGAATTAGTTGAATAATATAGACAATTAATAAAATCTTATTAAATACCTTATTCAATTGATTTTGCCATTTCTATATTAGTGACATTTAGAATATTTTTTATATTCCATGTCAGTATTGTCATTATTTGCCAGCTAATTATTTAGTTCTTTATGATAGGCAAGCAACTCCAGAGTTGTAAAAAGCTGTTCACTGAATAATTCACTGTTTTTTATGAATATTAACTTATTCAAAGAAACATATAATTTCTTATTATGTCACTTAGATAATCACAGAATCATAGAATGGTTTAGGCTGGAAGGGACCTTGAAGGTCATCTAGTTCCAACCCCAATAATGACTATTCTTTTTCATTTGTTACAACTTTCCATCAGAATACAGTAGCAGCTTGCTGGATAAAGTATATTTCTTCAAGAAATATCCCTAATTAGCTTGTAGAAAAGTAAAAATGTTATGCCAGTTTTCAGACAGTGAGCTTAATGTAAATGAAACTTGAAACAAACTTCTTAACATCTCTGCTTCATTTTCTACCTAGGCATATCTTCTCCATTCCTACCATCAGAAAGACACTGTAAAACACAGGTAAGTTATGTACCAAGGCAGCCATCCTCAGGTTTTCCTAACAGTAGGTAAAGCCTTCAATATGAGTGAAACTGAAAAACAAAGGCAAATAGTACAGCTATTACACCATCAGATGTTTTACTCCTTTGACCCCAAAGTAGGCCTATAGCCTTTGCACCTCACCTGCAGGAGTTCACGGAATCACGGAATTTTCAGAGTTGGAAGGGACCTCTAGAGATCATCTAGTCCAACTCCCCTGCCAAAGCAGGACTGCCTAGAGCACATTACTCAGGACTGCATCCAGGCGGGTTTTGAAAATCTCCAGAGAAGGGGACTCCAAAACCTCCTTGGGCAGCTTGTTCCAGTGCTCTGTCACCCAAACCGTAAAGAAGTTTTTCCGTATATTTGAACGGAACTTCCTAAGTTCCAACTTGTGCCCATTGCCCCTCGTTCTGTCACTGGGAACCACTGAAAAGAGTCTGGCTCCATCCTCCTTCAACCCACCCTTTAGATACTTGTACGCCATAACAAGGTCTCCTCTCAACCTTCTCCTCTCCAGGCTAAAGAATCCCAGCTCTCTCAGCCCTTCCTCATAAGGGAGATGCTAACCAGTAGTTGAGTGCTACCAAAGAGGGGTGCAGCCATTAGAATTTATAGAGAAAAATCTCTGTTGTAAAGTTAATTAAGGTTCCATTAAAATTAAACAAAGCAATTAAGTTACGGGAAAGAATGGGATAAAACTTAGATTCCTGCATTAACAGCTGCAGTCAGATTCAAAATCAGAATTAAAGTTTTTTAGGTATTTTGGGTGTCTCCCCCTACTCTTGCTAGAGAGTAGAATCCAAATCTTGATGGAGGCATGCACATACTGTGCCTGGCTGCAAACACTCTGTGTGGGTAAAGATGAATGCCTGGGAGTGAAATTCAGAACTAACCAACATGATGAGCAGCAGCTAAAACCAGCATGTGTCCAGCCCAGTGGAGGAAGCCAGCTGGAAATACTGAGCAAAAACAGTGAGTTAAAGTTGTTCCTGCTTTCAGGGCTGCAGGGAGGCACTGCAATTGATTTTGGATACTTGTAGATACTGCTTACTTCCTGACCAAGGGAGGAATCACTCTCTTCTTTTAACCTTGGCCAGGAAAAATGTTCAAGCAACTGGAAAGCCAGGGTCAGTTTCGGTCTGTAATCAGAGCAAAGCTTCCCATGCCGTCAGCAAGTGCCCTAAGGAATGGGGTCCAGGGCAGGGATGGGTGTTACTGCACCTTCCAGTGTGGCTGTTGAGCTGTGGTGCAGAAAAATGTCCTGGCCATTTTGTAGCCATATAGAGAAAGAAAAAAATCAAGAGGAAGATGACTGTACATCTGCTGGTTAAGGTGCGTTAATGGAAGGGTGCAGTTCTGGGTTCAGGCTCCTCGAGAACCCTTTGTGCATTTTACACTGACTTACCATGTTTAGACGGTCATTTAGAAATACTTTTGGGCAATGAAGCCAAAACACAGGTCTTCCAGCTCCCAACTAAGTGTCCTACTTGCTGAAATAAGTAGGTGTCCTGGTTTGAGGTAAAAAAACCAATTTTGTTCAGTAACTTCGCTTCTTAGCTAGGCTTCTAACTACTCAAATTAACAGCATCTGTCGGTCCCATCTGGGGTCCCCCAGGTCCCCAGTAGCAGATTTGGCCTAAACCACGACAGTAAGGTTTGAGTTTTACATTCAGGGCAGGGCAAAACACCTAAAGCACGACACTGCAGTCAGCTGAGAGCAAAACCGGGGGTTCAGTGACTGTTTGCCCCCCTCGGTGCAGCCTCGTGCCCTACATTTTCTTTATCTGCTCCTGAAGCCCTCGATGAACAGTAAAGACTCTTCAAAGGAACAGACTTGCCAGTGGGACGTTCTCCCCAAAGGGGTAAGTTTGGGATCAGCCCCTAAGTGCGCCAGGGCATATAAGGCATTTTCCCATTCCCAGCTGAGTCTGGCAGCAGTCAAATGAGAGTTTTTTGGATCACATTGTCTTTTTGCATAGGCGTCTTAATTACTCTCAAAGAAGCTCAGGTTTTCCAAAGCCCGGCTTTAGCCCATTTCTGGACCTGGTTCTCAAAGATACATCTAGGTACCTAGACACAATGCCCCAATATTTAAATAACTGAACAGTTTTTGGTTAACAATCACTAATTGGATTTCAAGCTAGCTTGTGTACAAGTGTAAGAGGAGGCAATTTGGATTTAGTAGTACTTTAAGTAAAACACTCTGGAAAAGCTGAGATTATGTGGACAAAAACACCCACATTAAATGTTTCCTCTGCCAACTTAGTAAATATTCATCCAAGTAAATAGCTTGGAAAAATTAATTGGCCCACGAGGAGTTGTCGTGTTAAATTTGGATGCTAGATTCAGAGTTAGAAACTGTGAAATAGAGAATTTTCAGTTCCTTTTTAAGGGCAAATCTAATGTAGTCAGGAGTCAGTAAAGTGCCAGAATAATAAACCAGTTGTCAAAGAAGCAATATTACCTATTTGGACTGGGAAGCTGCAGGTTGTTTGTCTTAATCTAAAATTCCTAACAGCACCTGCCCATTAATTGAACACATTGAAAATGTACAAGTTAAAATGAAATAAAACTACTATTTATTAAACATTTATGCAAACTTATACTAATGTTGAAAGTGGAGCTGAGTGGACAATTGATTTTTTTTCATCAGTGAATGAAAAAAATAAATAAAAGAGGTACTTTCAGATCAACAGAATATTGATCCTTGCAGTCCGACTCCATTTTTCCCTCGCTAGAAAGAGAAAGTAGAAAGGGAAGCTCAACCTCACCACTCTCCTAGGACAATCATAAGGGAAACCTAACTTAAATGAATACACTATTTAGAAGAAAAAGGAAAAGTCTCAGAAGTAGAGGTTATTATAATCCAAAAATAATCCATAGTATGTTGACAGTTACTTTCCAGAGAAGGGCTGAGTAATCACCCTAGAACGAACAAGGAGCCACCATATCTAATATGAGTTTCTTAAACATTAGACATTGGAAAAGAAACATGCAACCAACTGTATGTTGAGAATCATGCTGCAAAATTGTGGGTTTTTTCTTCTTTTCTTTTTTTTTCCCCAGCTGATTTTTTTTTTTATTAATTCCAGTTGCATTCCTGGTTTGCTTTCAGTTTGACGAAAAGCAAGAAAGTGTTCAACTAAAAAGTTGCTCAGTGCTTCTTGAAAGTTTATTATGCTTTTCTACTGATCCCAGAGCAAACCCTATTTTCTCTACTATAGTTCATATTTATTGTGTCCTGTCTAATACCTACTTATTTGCAGTTTTCATGCAGTGAACTCACAAAAATTCTGAATGAACTTTACTAAATACTGACCAATATGTATATATATGAGAAAGAAAAAAACATAAATAAGAGTTATTACATAACAGCAAGCACTATAATTCAAACAACGTTTGTATATGTAGACATATAAATATATAAACTTATGTATAAACACATAAACATGTATACACTCAAATGTACAGTTACATAAAATCATATTGTTCTTTAAAATGTAATTTAATACAGAAGATTAAATATTCCACAACTTTTTGTGCAAAACCTTCTCATTAAAAGATTATTTATGTGGGTTTTTTTCCCAGTAACTAATAGAATAGTTTCTAAAAGACGTCGTGACTATTTTACTTTCTTTTTAATTACCTTTAGATATGGCGATCCTAACTCCTTTTATTCAACTAAAAGGTGCATGGTTAAATTTATTTATGTTTAAAATAAAAAACTAAGTGTTAGTTCAGTCCAAATCCTCAAACCTTAAATAAGTTCACAGCTGTGTGTGGTGTTCATACTCCACTTGAGGCAAAATCTGATCACAGATTTGGATTGGGAACAAATTCTTTCATAAAAGGGGAAAAAAACCCCAAGTTATAATGAAATGGAAAGTTATCAGATATCTCCCATAGGAAGGAAATCTGATAATATGGGATAGTGAGTCTGGCATGCTCAGATAAGGTCCTTAACAAGGTGCCAGGACACATTGCAGACTACACTGACCCCATAGTCTCGAAGTTTGGTTCAGAGTTTGGGCCAAACTCTGATTTCCTCCTATTTCATGGGGTGTCAGAAGCGGTCCCTTGGCAAATATGACAGCTAGGAGCTATTATCCTTGCATTTTTAAAGAAATAAGATGTGACAGCTCCTTTTATCACTTTGATTAGCTTTTTCTCCTTTTCTGTAACAAAAAGGAAGTGGTTTTCCTCTCAGAACTGGTGGTGTCAAAACAACTTAATTTTGGATTTTTCAGTTAATTTAAAGAGGAAAAGGTGCAAAGATGAGTGCATCATATCCTTGGGAGAGTAAAAGTTTTTTGGCAAACTTTGGATATATCCTTCATTAAATATTACAGTAAAAACTCCTACAAGCTATGAAATAAATTGTAGAGACTCATAATGTCTGGTACTCAGCTGAATACCTGTATCTAATTTTAGAAATATTTGAATCACCAGAAAAATCCTTTGCTAACATTCATTTAAGGTTTAATAGAGTTATTATTAAAATAGAACTGCAATTTCTGTAATTTTATAAGAAGCTTAAATTGAGGCCGGTGAAGGAGAGGGAAAATATTGTATTGCTCTGGGATATATGCTACTTTGGGAGAAAAAAAGAGATGATTTGTTCTGTAGCAATATCTTATTTTTTTCTCCCTGCACGTACTCAGATACTGCACTTCATGCCTGAGGACTGCCAAAGTTACTCATTTGCACCCATCCAATGTCCTCTATAATCTGATATTGGTCACCAACACTTACTAATGTTAGCTATTTCATTGAAACCTATATGTTGCCATAATCAACCGTCTTGGTATTATTCAGAAACTTTTCTGACCACATCTTCTCGTTAACACGGATCTGCAAAATAAAGACTGCTAATTGCTGTTAGCTATAGAAGCTAACTCCCTTCCAGACGCTATCAGACGCCAAAATGAGCAGGTTCAAATGGTAATCTCTGGAAACTGATTATTGAAAGTCTTTTGATGTATTCTTTAAATAAGGGAAATATAAAAACCTTACTTAATAACTAATATTTCATCCTTACAAGCGCTGTGTTTCTGTATCCACAAAGGAAAACAAGAAGATGGTCCACAGTACCAGGACTATATAGCTAAGTAAAACATACTTCTTTGTAGGAAAATTTGGAAAGCTCTGTTGTGCCACTGCAGATATTGAAGTCTTATACTGCATCACTCCCTCTTTTTGTCCACTGTCTGCTGCTGGTACTCAGAGTTGTCACAGCATCGAGGTGCCCTTTGACAGAGATGTTTCCAGTATTGTCAAAAGTACCAACGGATTTCAGTTTATTTATTAATTCCTTTTTGAAAATGTACTAATTTCAGCTTTTGTTAGTAAATGGGTAAAAATAATCTCTTTGGAGTCTACTACACACCATTCAAATTGCTTCTGCCACCGGCTGTAAGGAGCTCAGGTTAAAAATGGGCACCAAAACTGGTAGGAAACCTCCTCTGCTGCCCTAGCCGGCCAGGTAAGAGCCGGGCTGTGAAAAGGACAATCCCCAGCAGAGGGGTGCTGGGACAAAGAGTGGGGCAGCTGGGGGGAGACAAGGGGCAGCGCTGCCTGCTCCAAGGCCATCCCACCAAAGGCATCACCCCTCCAGCAGAGCCTCCACCTCCAGCCACTTCCCAGCACTTGTCTCCCTGCAAGCACCTGATCCCCACCCCACCCCTCCATGCCTGAAATGCATTTCTTGTCTGAAATAGTCTTACACATTTTGGGAATGAAAACAAAACAAAACAAAACAAAAAAACAGCAAAAAGCAAGCAATAAGTAGTGGGACTTCAAGGCATGTTCTGCAGTATATAAGTACAGTAATTTATGAATAACCAAGTTACAAGTTTTGCTTCCTATATTTTTTAATATGCCATGAGAACATCTTCACTTTGTTACTGGTCTACACCACGTAGCTGGGTTTGCTAAGGTGTTGTTTACTACATCTCTGCAGGATGTTACAGCCATTTTAGAAAATCTAGGTAAAAGAATGAATGAATATGCGTGAATTGTCTTTTATCTATGAATAATTTCCTCTGCCATTAGTTTCTGAATTATACCAAACTTCCATAAAATCTATGTGCATCGTTTAGTATTCATTTACCTTTGTGGTACATACACCTTCTTTCATTAATTAGTGACCATAATTATATTAATGCATATTTTATTATGGCTTAATATAGTGTCAAACTCAAGTCATTGTTTACGTAGCTACTCATGAACTACAAATCTTAATTTAGGAGTGCAGAAGCAATTTTTTTCTATCAATACGTTCTTAATCTGTCTGAATCCTAAATGAAAAGCCAAGGTCAAATATTAGTGCATATTTTCCTTATTTTTTATCATGATTTTGAAAAAAACAAAAAAAGCCAACTTATCTCCTTGTGTACCAGCCCCCTTTGTGTGTACGCTTGCTCCATGCAAACTTCTGGATGTTTCATGACTGTTCTTTGAGTAAAGCAATGCTTATCTTTTAACTTGACAGATAATCTCATCTCAGAACCCCTCCTCATCGGACAAGGACAGCTTGCTTACAACAACTTGTTGCATATAATGAATTTTGGATTGTCCCTGTCTTTATGTTCTAGAGAGCTTCTATCAGTCTTATATCTGAAAGCTAAGCCTTCTTCCCCAAATCTATCTTTGTTTCCATGCACGGATTTCTGTCCTGTTTTATTGATTGATCCTAAGAGATAGCTACTATCGTGGAACAGGTGCTTTTAAAGCATTTATTAATACTTGTTTTCACTGATGAAGAGAAGGGATTAGGCACTTTTCTCCTGTGTTGTTTGTTGGTGTTGCCCTGAATTACTCCTTGGGAGTTGTTTGTTGTAATGGGATTTTTTTTGTAACATTGCAAGTAAAATGCACTGACAAAGTAATGTCTCAAAACAGAAAGGGAAAAATTGTAAATTTCCACTGTGATTTCTTGTTTCCACCAAGAAATCATGTCCAGTAGAATTTAATTATGTTTTTAAAGATAAAGTGATTTTGACTATGCTGACATTCTTTAGAGTTTAAAGACATATAAGCCATATGTTATATGACACTTGATCAATGTCTTGTTGTTTCATGGAGATAGACCACATCATACTTGACCTTGAAATTCAGTGAAAATAGCAACCTGAAAGAGTTTGTAAGAACCTGAAGGAAATTCACAAAAACCTTCAGTGATCCATTCATAACACAAGAGTACTTGAACAACAATACTTATTTCATGAATACAATTCGAACATGAACTCGAGTGAATTTCAAACTCTTTTGTGGTTCTAAATTAATAGTCCACGTAAGTCAATATCTCTTGTGTGTATACCTCTAGATAAATTTAAGGCTGTTTTTATGACATTTATTGTACTAATTCTAAGGCACCTCATATTAATTATTTTTTTTCCTTCCGGAGAATTAACCACTTATTCCTACTCTTCATTTTCTTCCCTATAACTAATATTTAATATACATGTCACCATATTATGTTATAGTATATGGAAGTCACATAGATTTTATGTCAACCAGAGCTTATCATAATTCTCTGAACAGAACTTTTAAAGGACTTTTTGAAAAACACTTTAAAAGCCTGGAAAAAATTACAAATACCTCCCACTTGTCAATGTATAACATTCTGTTAAATCTTTTAAACATAGTTTAACAGGCAAGGCAGACTTTGTTGTTAAAATATACACTAATTTTTGTTATGCTTAGGGTCTATAAAAGCAAACAACGGTTGAGCCTGACATTCACCTCACTTCTGGCCAGCCATAACCTCTGCCCTTTTCCTACATCTTCTTTGTGCTTTCTGCTCCGGCTCCTCAAAACAGGCAGCTCAGTATGGGAATGTTTACCCAGGTAGCATTGCTTACCGCAGTGGTTTGGGATAAGCCAGAAGGAGCAAGTTGAGAAAGTACAATGTAGCTTGCCATGCCAAGGAATTGGTGTAGAAAGGAAAACCGCTAAGATGAGGAGCATGGTCTGGTCTCAAAGTAAATTATGGTTCCATCACCACTTCTGACAGTACTGTTCTGACTAATTTCTGTTTTTCAGTTTTACCTCTAAGGTCTTTTTTTTCCCTGTTACCACATTTTGCAAAATGACCAACAGCAGTCTTTCAGAAGATTATCTGCCTTTTACTTTCAAACTTTTGCAAAAAGCAGAAGCAAAATCTGCTCAACCCACACACCAAATGATCTCTCTGGTCAATAGTTACACAATAAACTAGAACATTTTCTTCATTAGAAGTCTACTGTGGAAGTTGTTTCTTTGCTAGGGTACAGTTCTTAAAAACTCTGACCCCTGCACTTTAGAAGCCCAAGCTGCTATTTTAAACTGCAGTGGATTATATACAGCGAAGCTGAATCAATAAAACATAAGTCCTCTGATACATTCGATCCCCTTAATGATTTCTCTCACATACATCAACTGTACACAAAAGAAGCACAATATCATAACTATTTATTTCTCTAGATTTTTTTATGACAGTTCACAAAATTCTCAAGAAATAGAAGAGTAATTTTGCATTTCTTACTACTCTTTTTCCTTTGCTCATTTTATCATAGATGATATGGACATTTTATTCAGGCAATATCACTCCTGCTACTCACTTCCAAGGATAAAATAATTTCATCTTGAAGTTTATGTAAAACTAGACACATGAACCGGGAGATTATAGTCAAGGTTAAAAATGTAAGTATGGAATTCATAATTGTCTCCAGAGATATAATTATGTGATGAGGAGAGGTGCTTTAATTACTATCCTAGATAAGGATTGCATATAGCTATTACTTTCAAAGCTGCATGTAGAACAAAGAAATGGTACAAACTAAAGAAAAGAAACTATCCAATCCACTGAAAAAAATCAGAAATTCTTTTTTACATACATAGCACATGATTTTCTTTCATTTCCATTGGCTTCAAAGTCATTTATAGAAAATGCCCTGTGCCACCCAACATTTAATTTTCATAACTATTGTTTCTGTTTCCAAACTGAATGACTTTATCATGGCCATATATTGCTATGAGGCCTCACACTTTTGGGATTCAATATAGGCAATTTTGTTAAATGAAAAATATAGTTTGCTTTCTGTGGCATTCTTATTTTAAGCCTTGTCTGAATTCACACATTTCTGCTGTCTCAATATGCTCTGTTACTGTGGGATATCCAGGAAAGCACTCTCGAAAACAGAGGGGAAAATTCTGTTTCCTTTTTTTTTTTTTTTGTTAACAAAATCCCTGACCTGAAACAATAGAAATGCTGAAGGATGGGAGGCCTTTTGAAAGGTCTATGCATTGCAGAAAACCTAAACACGTTCCTGTTTTTGTAAACAGCGATAAAAGTAAAAAAAAAAGTGAGTCTCATGACAATTTCCTATCTCTAATTCAACAGCCATAACAGAACATAATAATTTGATAACAATATTTTCACTTGTCTTCAATTTTGTTGCAGAATACTAGTAAAAAAGCCAAACCAAACAAAAAACAGGGCTAAGGGGGACTATCAAAATAGGGCACAAAAATCACCAGTACATTTACTAGTACATTTTGCACTATCTTGGTTTTGTCCGCCTTTTTCCTAGATTCAAAGTACATTCATTATAAAGCCTCTCATATCTATTTCCTTAGATGAACCATTTCATTAATCAGTGTAGCCAATTATGTCTAACTGTCAGCTTCAGTGATTAATGAAATGGTTTATCTTAGGAAATAAATATGAGAGTTTTGGGTTTTTTAAAATTTTTGTATTAAACCCCCCTAATTTAAAGGAAGAGCAGCAAATGCAATAACAATTCCAAACAATGATGTGTCATACTTTATTTTATAATTTGGTGTTCATCAATTCTCCCTGACTTGAAATACAAAATACAAAAAAACCCACCTAAGTAAGGTTTCTCATTAAAGAAAGAGAAAGATCTAAATGCTCTTTTCTTTTTTTCTTTTCCTGTTACTGTTATGAAAACAAATCCAAGTTCTGTTTTAAAGAAATTGCTTCTTCTTGTACAGCTTTGTCATTCTGCTTGTGGAAATACTGTGTGTGCTCCAACTGGGAGCTTGGTTTGGATACCACCCCAAATCTTTCTCAATGAATCACCAGCTAAGAGGGAAGCTCTGGGAAGATGGAGGCAGAGAAGAAAGAGGGGAGGGGAGTCAGACTCAGGATGCTCTCATGTCTTAGGAGCACAGAGCTGGGAGGAAGTTCTGTATCACTGAGTCTGTTGGCTTGCTACCACCGGCGTCATGTATTATGCTCCTTCATGGTTTATGCTCAGTCATGATTGAAAATTGTTATTTTTCTGCCCTCCCCCACTCTTGTTGAAATGTTATTTTTCATATTTTCTGTTCTGATAGTTGGAAACCTTTTAATTACCAACCTAAGTTACTTATAACATTTTTGCATGCATTTTCTTGATTTCTACCCTGATGTGTCTGTAGACTGTCATCGTATATCAGACTTCCCTGTTTGCTAGATTAGATGAACCCATGCACTGTCAATCTTAAGTTTTTCTGCTCTTGATCTCTTTCTGCGTTACCTACCTATGTGCAAAACCTTTCAGGAGTAACAGCATTCAATACTATGTTCTTCAACAGCCCTAGCTTTTGTCTTTGGGAACTTGCTCTTCTTTCCTCATTAACTTTGAACTCTGTCAGTTTAATTTCTGCTACTTTAACCTTTTTTGGTACTCACTTAGGGCTCAGAGATACAGCTACAAAACGGTCAGTGTACAAATAACTCCTTTTAGGCAAATTCAGGATCTATTTCATAAATGAAAAGACAGCATAAGACAAAGATTACAGAGTCAAGTTTAGATGCTTACAGTATAGGTCTCAACAACAGAGCAAGTTAACCTATACTCCATGGATGGGCAATTTTAGGTGGTTACTCATCTGATTGACTTTAGATGCTTACTATAGGCTCAAATGAACTTCTCTCTTAACCTAAGTGATGAGGTTTCTATTAACTGTAAAAGCAAACTCAAGTGACTTTTTCACATATAAGTATTCTTATTATAGGCATGTAGATTTAACTGGATAAATCTCACCTATTAGGTCTCGTGCAAGGAGACCATGCTTTCTTGTACAATGAGAGAGTAGAGAATGAATTACATAAACTTTGAGGAAAATATTTAGAAGGACAGATAATTGGGGAGAAAGTGGTTAACTATTATCATTATGTATTCAATAATAAAATTATTAACTGTTCACTAGCTATTCAATGAAACAGGAATATGCCTATGACATCAATATAATACACTTGCACATGACCTCTTGAAAAACAAAACTAAACATGGCCATTTGTTCCATTAATTTATTTGATCACAGACCCATTGTTAGAACAGTATAGTGAGTAACCATCTGGTTTGTATGAGTAAAAATGTTCTTTAAGAGACTGTGTCTTGTGTAATTCCGCTCTTCGGAAAAGTAAGAAAAAAGCAGGAAATATTTTCTTTCCCTTTAGGTGAACTTTTCCCTTTCTGGATCTCCAGTTCTAGGGGACAAAAGCAGCAGTGTCTTCTGTAAGCCTTCAGCATCTGTTTTTCCTGAAATAATTGCATGCAGGATGAGTCCCAAGCAGAGATTACTTCACCAAAGATTAAAGGAGAGTGAGTCATCAAATATTAGGAAGATTTATGCGCAGAAGGTCCTGAGATGAAACACTCCTAAAAATCCAGGTTAACAATAAGCATTTCCCAATTTTTGTTATGTTATTCAAAACTTTCACTCACCTGTGACATCCCAAATCCCAAAGTGTTCATCACCCAACAAATGTCTAGACACCTTGCCAGCATGAGTGAGAGCAACATGTAAGTGTCAGGAGTGGTGCAGGTTAACTGATCCTTACTGTCCAGAATAAGGGCAACTCTCTGGAGAGGGAAATTTGCACACACATTGCAGGACTGTTGCTCTCAGCCAGACAGGCTTGTCTGCACATCCACCTGAATGATGACTAATGGGTAACTCCAGGCAGTAATCCACAGTCATTGGTCCTGGATAGTAAGCAAGGACAGCAATTGGAATCAGTCAATCCATGACGGTTAATGGTTGGACTTGATGATTTTAACGGTCTTTTCCAACCTAAAAGATTCTGTGATTTCCAGGAGTATTTGCTGTGCATGTTACAGCTATATAATCTACTTAATATGATGTTGTTTTAATATCATCATGTATAAGGCTTTCAAACTGTACAGCTCAATTGATAAGGGAAAGCTGGAAGGTGTAATCTGGAAATAATATGTAAATCAGTTTCCAGAAGTACACATGTCGCAATGTACAACTGTCTATATTTTCAAAGTGTTCCGTTACGCATGCTGATGGGAAAATTTTTTTAAACAGTATCTCTACTGTAGTGTTGCTAAGACTGAAGCCTGTGGTGAAAATCTGGAGACATATTGTCAACACTAAGATAATACTCTTCCTCTCCCAGAAGTATTTCTTGTAAAATTTAAAGTTATTCTAAAAGTCACATGCACATTGCAAATGGTCTTGAACACAAATTCACCACCAGAGTTAAAAGACAAAGTTTCTAAAGGCCTGTGAGGATGGGAGTGCAGACGGAAATACAACCATAAACTCTGAAGACAAGCCACCATCTGGAAAGTTTAGAGACCATTTTTCCTGGAAAAGGACAAAGGATACAAACCATTCGCCTCCAACAATTATTGGGTCTTCATTCAAAACAGTATAAAATACGAAGATTGATTTCCTCAAAAAGATTCTTGACTTTATATCAGACTGGCAAACACAGTTAAGCAATGGGGCCAAGCTGTCCTCTAGATTCGCTGTCACTTGGCATACAGGAATAAATAACTTTTTGCAACACAGATTGAAAAAATAGAGGTAGTCCACCAGCAATTAAGATGGATGAATTTTGCTTCTCTCTGAGGGTTTGCTGTCATCTGGCATGTCAGCTAATACTAGTTTGATAAAGAGCAGGTATGTAAGTTTTTCTTCATACCTATACATTCAATAGAGCATTCCTGCAGACGGGAATTTCTCATTTTCATGCACTAAATTAAAATAAGTTTTCAGTCCCAGCCACTGGTCAATGATCTCACATACTGCAGAATCAGTGGACCCTTATTTCATCTGGCATGACTGGATAAATTTTAGACGATTGTGACCTTCAGTGATAGTTTTGTACAATGTTTGGTAGGTTATTTGATGCACCGATGATTTGGAAAACCAATTGTTCATCTTACTAATAAGTAATTTCAAGTTTCTGGAGAGCGTTTCACCTGCTGCACTAGATACTTCCAGATGGAGTAAACAACATACCTGAGAAGCTAAATCCTTCTTTAGACTCTGTTGTTGACATCAGTCATTGCACTTACATAATTTTACTGATTCTTTGCTCCTTTTTCAGAGGTAGATCATTTTCTTGTAATGTTTATTTCAGCATCTAAACATTACTTTGTGCATCACATCATTCACATTTAATCAAGGAAAGAAAGAAAGCCGTCATTGCCTTTCATATAGTTACTTTTTACTTTCTGTTTCACAGAAGTTTATTATATTGATGGCTGTAAATGCCTTTGAAAAGTGACTTGTGACATGGGATATTATTCCTCCGTTCTCTACGCAGAGAAGGTAAAAGCCATTTTGTATTAGGACATAACACCTTTTTCTGTGAAGGTCAACCTGGTTTTTAGTTTCTCTTCTCCTTTGCCTACATAGTTCATCCAACTGAAAAGGTGATAGTATAATATAAGAATTAGCAAAAAATAATGCCAGTTCACCTTCAAAAGCAATTGTTTTGATTTCACGTTTTGCCATCATGAGCTGCAATTTTTTTGCCTCGCACATGAAAATGCAGACAAAGAAGTAATTTTTCAGTGTTTAAATATTTCAGTAAGTTAGCATGACTCACATACAGGGGGTGCAAAGCAAAAGATCTAAACCAAACTTTATGGTCATCACTGGGAACCACCCTTCAGCTATGATTTTTTTAAATCTCTCTCTGCGTTCACCTGGTTCCCAATTATTTGTTTGCATTTAAGTTTGCTTTCTTCATGTTATATTTGTAGTCTGAATCATGCTAAAAGTATTAGAAAATAATGTATATTCAATAGTTATTGATGGTGTGAATCACTCATGTGCCAAGCTTAAAAGTCTGTAATGTTTTACCCTACCCAATATATATACTCACACCTGTCCCCAGAGCAGATGCTCCTATTCACAATCTAATCTACACAAAGAAATACAATGGTAAAATAAGTTAACAAAGACATTTGGCTCAGACTACCTCATACCTTCATGTTAATACATAGAAATCCTATTTGCTGAGGGGAGAAAAAAAGAGCGTGCTTTGCTGAAACTGGATTACAGTAACCGACATTCCCTTCAAACTAGGTTTTGTGCTAACCAGTAGGTTGCAAATAAATCTGTTTACCAGATGATGTCCTAAAAAAGCTGCATTCACAGAGAAAACAACTAAAGAAGCAACCTCTCCAGCATATGTTCCCTCTGTCCCCTATTCTGCCTCTTGTCAAAAGTTTGTTTCTTTCAGGCTGTTGGTTACTGAGCTTTCCCTCCTGACTTGCAACCTGGAATTTACCTGGGGCAGGGGAGCAGAGAGATTGAATGAAAGGCAGAATGAAGGCATCCACTCCTCCTCCTCCTCCATCTATCTTTAATACTCTGGGACCAGGAAACTCAGAATTAAGGTAATATCTTCTACACCATTTTCCCCCATTCTACCTAAAATCATTTAGCATGGAAGAAGTTGCTCTTGATATTTAAACGTTTTCTGGAGAAGAACACAAGGGCCATTTCCCACATTCTTTGTTACTTACAGTTCAGCCCGTGACATTGAATTTAATTTCCCTATTGGACTCTGCAAAGTCTGTCGAGTAAACCAGCAAATATGTATTTGTCAGGTGTGACAAAAATATTTCTCTCTTTCTTCACTCCTGTGAACAGTAGACAGTTACAATATATTGTATATATATGAAGGTTTGAACACAGTCTATGGTTTTCACCTTTTTAAAATAACCTCTTATTCTTAAGGAAAGTATTTGACTTTCAATCAAGTAAAATCTGACACCAAAGAAATCTGCTGTAAACATGTTGAATTTTTGTTGCTTTTCTCAGACCAATGTACTCCTGGTTCTTTTTAAAACTGTGAAAAATAATAGGCTTATGATATTTGAGTAATCTCTACATTTTTTTAAAGCTTAATGGCAAAATAATCTGTTTAAAAACATAGTCTACAGTCATCATCCCTTTAACTGCATGTTAAGGACAAAAGTAATCACATTAAACTGTAACATAGGCAAGCAAAACTCCATCTGACAGCTGAAGGTGTTACACATATGCATCAAGGGCTGATTTTTTTTCTGCAGGCGGTCACATAGGCAGATTATTTTTAATATGCTATTAGCTAATTGCTAGCCGCCCTTACCCAGTTATATATGAGAAAGAACATTTGTTTAGGAACTTGGATATCAGGGTTCAGTGCCCTCCCCAGACTGAAAGCTGTCGCACGTCTCCCTGAGAAAGACTTGATTCCCAAATTAAAGAATAGGTAATGATGTCTGAAGGATAGAATAGATCACAGTCTTCATCTCCTTCCTGTCTTCCATCCTCAGTAGTTGTGGGGTGAGGAAAGGGGAAGCCCGAAGGAAGAAATGTTCTGTAGCTTGTTGCTTAGCTCAGTCCCCTGAAAGGAGGAAATCCTGGATTCAAGATTCTTCCTTCAGGTTTACTTTTGCTTTTTGCGTTTAATGTAAAATATCTTGTAGGAGAAGCCTAACTCTCTGGATTTTAGATTACGTTCCGCCTCCGTGTTTTAAGAGCAAGGAGATTCAAATGCTGCTGTGTTGGCTCCTAAATCCATTACAGGACTTCACCCTTTGCTAAGTACTCTGTTCCCAATTTAAAGGGAAAAACAATGGCATATGCTTTAGTCAGTAAGCCCTTTCCATTAGATTGTCAGTTCCTGTAGTGTTTTATGCAGAAGGTGGCAAATTCTCTGCAGGAATATTGGTAAGTAACAAGGCTGGTGGAGAGAACAATATATAAAAATTACAGGGTATTGTAAAACCTTTCAAAATGAAGACATCTCAGAAATAAGTGCCTTCAATGGGCAAAAGAGATTTCAAATATTTTCATCACCATTCAAATTTACCCAAAACAAATTTGTAAAGTAGACAGAACAACTCTGGAAAAGGTCTTTTCTGCTAAAACTACTTTATATTGCAAACCTTCCTCCTAATTATTACTACAATTACGTGATTGCTTGAACATCCATTTATTCCCCACTTCATGCTGCCCTTCATAAATCACTAAGGAGTTTCTTTAATGTATATACTGGCAGCATGTTCCAAAAATATTACTGCTTGTTAAATATATTTCTTGTATTAGAATGGCACATAATTATTAAAAAATACTGGAGAAAACCTATATTACATTTCAGCCATTGATGAGGATGGATTAGTATATTCTACCTGTAAGTTATGAAGTTGATTTATCCATTAGTAACTGATTTTTTCTCTGATTAATGACTATAACATGTTTAGCTCTTTGGTGAATACCTGGATTTATACTGAATCAAGTACTGAGTACTACAAGAAGGAAAACCTGGTGCAGTATTAACAATTTTGCACTAAAAATATTTGGAACCTATTTAGCAAAAGCTTCATATCCTAGAATAATTTTTAAAATGGCTCTGGATTAATCAAGTTATCTATGCTGTGCAACTGCAATTAGATCAATTAGGTTTCTTGGCTGTAGAGTTGCATCAATTTGCCTAGGCTCACCCAACCAGAGCACACCCTGTGCTCAGAAGCTTCTATGAAGATTACTTTACATGCTAAGTATACCGTCTCACTGTACCTCAAAACCACAGAAGTCTGGGGAATTAGTTATGTAATAGGGTTTGAGAACCTCATATCCCAAACAAATTGCTTGAGAGATGCCAAACAATCTGTATTCTTTAAAAAGGACAGCAGTATTATTTTATTTTTTTTTTGTCCAAAGGAAAGCAGAAGATCCTCCATAAGATAGTAATATTAAGACACTGTACTGTGACTACATATAGATATTTTCACTTCACATTTCAATCGATTTCAAGGCTTGATGACCAATACAGCCTTCTGCTACTTAAGCTGTGGTTTCACAGTCAGGTTAGCTTGGTATCTGTCCCAACAAAAATGGTACTTCTACCTTGACTCTTACAGGATGCAAAATGATAATGGATTTGACCCAGGCTAAAAAGTAAATATTTTTCCTCTCTGGGTTAATTTTGCCAGGATCAAGCCCTGATTCACTTTGCCACATGGTTGTAACTCTGTACTAGGACGAGTACAGAGAAGGACGCAGCACAGAGGTGGAATGTCTTCACATGATGGTAGTGTCAGCTCAGGTCAGTTTCAACTGATGGTGATCCAGGTGGTGTCCATGCTTATATCTAATCCTTTGAAATATTTTTATCTACTAACTGTAAGTGAAAATACAGAAATTGCCATCTAGGATGAGGCTGATCATTATTCCTTACTGATACGTCAGTTATAATTTACGTAGCTGAGGAAGGACATATCTTGGTTCCCCATTGTGGCCACCCTATCACGGCTACACAACTTCATTTCCTGCCCTCTACCTTTGGACTGGGACTGAGTTTATCTCTGTATCTGAATCCAATATTGGCCAGAATCCACTTATTTTATTAGAAGAAAGCGGCAATTGTTGTAGGAAAACAAAGAAACAATGAAGCTTACCCTTCAAGAAAAAAACCCAAACCTAATCTTTGCTAGTAAAAAGGCACGTTATGCTTGAAAGTGTTTGATAAATTTTCTTTCCATACTCTTGGGGAAGGATTTAGGTCCAGCAATAGAAATTTTAATCTCAGATTTGATCTTGTCTAGTGTTTCTGTTCCTAAATGATCTTGGTGTTTTGAAAATATAAAAACCAAGAATATCTTGGTCTGAATCCAAAATTTTCATGAATTAACCACTGAACAATTAAAAATAAACTTTTGCAAGAAATTCTTTTCCTACACATCATTACCCATTTTTCTAGCACAATTAGCAATAAATATTGATCAGAATGTCATGCTGCAACAATTAATTCCATTGTTTAGTTGTATATTTATTAGTTTTAATTTTTTCCCCTTCAAATTAGTTTCTCTTTATTATTTTTATGTGGAAAAGGGAGAATAGAAAATTTCTGTTCTGTGTTGCTGTAACAATATTTAGTAGCTTATTACAGTTCTTACAGTCTCAGTCTTTCAAAACCTCTTAACATTTTATGCAACAATAAAGAATCTGTATCTTGAGTTTCAATTGAAAAATGGCAATGAAAAACTATTTTCTCTACATTTGTTTTACTGTGTTGCCACCTAACACTGTTTCTTTGTTCGTTACTCTTTAAGACTCCTTGAAAATATTATCGTGTTCACCTACAGTCACGTGTGCCTTATCTATAGTGCTGAATAGGAGAGGTCCAGGGGCTGATTTCTGGTCTCAAGCCCAAATGGAATGTGTGAGCTGGTATCCATGATATCCATGAGCTTGTCCCATCTGCAGCAGACTCATCCTGCAGTGAAGTAGGTAGAGTGGTCCAAAATAGAGTGAGAGAGGGAGGTAAAAATTAAAGTGTCCAGATAATTACAGGTTGCATATGCAAACTCGTTTCCAGCAACTGTTATTTATCAATACAGTCATTGCCGGATACTTATGTCACGGGAAGCTCACACTGTGCATTTGGGAGCCTCCACGCTGTTTTGCTGAGCTGTGCTAACAGGCAGGAGAGACTGGTCACTGCGGCTGTAATTTAGAAAGATGAATACTGAATGTCAACCTCAGGTGGAAAGCACTAGAAAAAAAGCCAGGAAGTTAAACCAAGATTTGTCTTTATAAAGTCATTTCCAGCAGAGATCTTTATAGTTAATCCTCTATTGGCCACAATTAATCCCTAACCAGGAGGATAACTGGGAACTTAGAAAGCATACTACTGTACTGCAAGACAGATAACAATTACCTTATTCATTAAATTATTAAAAATAATTGCATCATTAAATCAAACCAATAATTTATATGACTAGAAATGCAGGTTGGCTCAAGGATGAGGCCCAGCTTTTTAAAGGACTTTTGCTCAGGACTTAAATAGCTATGTACTTGGGAACAGTGGATCTGAATGCTAGAATAATACCCTATGCATATTGTGTGTGAACGTGTCTGTGATAGGAATATGGGAAGAGTGTGAAAGATTTTTTTTTGCACTGTGCAAGATTTTGAATAACTACCTTCATCGTAAAACCTGCAAAGCTCTTGCTACAAAGACAAGTAACATGTGAAAGTTACCCTTAGGAAATTATTCATTGAAGGGCTTCTCTGTCAGGCTTGTCTGTCCTGGGTGCTTATGATAACAAAACCACAACAATGACAATTAATCGTGAAAGTTACAGCTGAGATGTCACCAGTGGATACAGAAACAAACAAACAAAGGAAAAAAGCAAGCTTAAAGTTAATCAAGAGAGGACAGAAAAATAAATGAACTGTGAGACATATTTAAGTACCATAAACATTTGCCATAGTGTTGATTTGCCAGAAAAACTTAATCATTACAGGGGCTACACCCCAGGCATACACTTGAGACTAAATAATGAGCACATTTAGTCAATGAAACAAGTGAAAGCAAGGTTTCCCCAAGAGAAGAGACAGGAAATCTATTCCTTCCCAGCAAAATGATAAATAACCTACCATTAATGTCCCAATGGAAAATGCTACAGAAAGGTCATAATGTAATAGCTTATTCCTGGCTTTCCAATAAATGGTAAAAGAAAAATAAAATAAAATAAATAAATAAATAAAAGAATTTTGACCAAAAGAAGAAAATAGAAAAACAAAAGGAAAACAGAAATGCTACGTATACAAGATTTTGTAATAACCCCTTGCCATAAAGGCGTACCTTTTCAGTGAAATTGTTGGCACTGCCATTCTGCCCTTTGTGGAGGTCCAATTACTTCTTATTTCAAAAAGAAATGGTTATAGAATAAAACTAGGCTGAAAATTAGAAGGCTTCCTGGTGCCTTAAAGCAAATGTGATAATAGAATAGCCTTTCCAATGAATTCATGAGTGCAGTCAGCTTCATTTGTTTTCAGAGGCAAGTTATCACTTTTCTGAACAGGATTGGTTATAGGGTTCCTCAATCCACGAGATAATTTTAAAGAAGTTTTAGCTCTAATGATGGGGCCATTTTCCTCATTTTCTGTAGCCACTGTTCCTACTAACTAAAATGCCCTGTTAGTAACTTTAAAATTCAGTCCCCTGTACAAAGAGGGGAAAGAAAGTAGGCAGAAAGGATTTTGATTTTAACTTTACAGAGATGAAAATGGTACAGATACTCACTAGATAGCACATATATGCAGATTTGGAAAGAAGAAGGAAGACATCATGAGTAGGGGGGCAGAAGACAGCACAGGGAGCTTAATTTTCAGAGAAGTCTATCAGTAATTATAACAGCCACAACATGGTTAAACTGACCTCGTAGACAATGCCCTTGCTAGCACCGCTAATTATATCACTTGCAACCACATTAGAAGAGCCATGATAATTGGCACCGCATGGTAGATTCAAGAGGTTTTTTTCATAACTTCACACTGTACCAGCTGTAACCTGAGGAAAAGGGACATTTTTGCAGTTTCAGTGAACTGCTCACTGAACTCGGCATGTCTAATTTCTCCATAATTATCAACAAAAGCCTCTGCTGAAAGATTTTATTCTTTTACTTTTGGTAGACACAGCTACATGTGGCTTCTAAAAGGGAAAGATTTCCATCCTGATATCCAATAATTTTATGCATTTAACAGCATACTTTCACAAGAGATGTCTGTGATTGCTTTGATGCATAAATGAAACTAGTCATTTAGCTAAGAACAAGCAAGCAAAAAGAAGGGAACCTTTTCTTCACATAAAAAGTTGGCACTCCTGTTTCATCGCTGTACACACAGACAAGCTGATAGTATTTTGTTTTCTGAAGTAACATTGACCATTCGTGTTGGCCAGACAGGCTCTGAAATATATGCAGGGTATCCAGTGATCATGGGGACATTAAAAATTTATTTTCTGTATTAAAGAACTTTCCTCCCACTGAATATTAGAAGAACCATCCTGAGAACAACCAAAATTCCGTATAACCTTCTGGCAGTTAGTAGCAGGTGCTTATGAAAAGAGAGTAACAACAAGCTAAGTACAGAAAAACGTTTCCCAGAATATTTGCTCTCACTTCCAGCAAAAAACTTACCTATCTGAGAACAGAGGTTGAATTTTCCTTGGCGTGTTTAATAGCTCTTGACAGACGTTTCCTCCATAAGAGATATTTTCTAATCCTTTATGAAACCATTTATACTTGTGTTACATAAAGCATTGAATGGCAATGAACTCCCAAATCAAGTTGGCTGCCTGTGAAAAAATATTCTGTATCTATTGTCTATTTTTTGGAACATGAGGAACAGCAACCACCATTTTCTAATACCTTCTCTGTGCCAGCCATGATTTTATAAACTTTTGCAGTATCCTTCCCATCAGCTGGCTCTTCTTCAGCTGATGAGTCCTTACCCAATTGACTCCTTCTCCTGCAGAAGCCACTCCACTTGGTGCTCTTTTTCTCCTTAATTTATACTTTTGCCTAACTGGTTGCATTAGGCTGTAATGGAGGATACTTCAAATCATGGAACCACCTAAAAAAGAGACAGAAGAACAACCTTTATTATATGGCTGGAAGGCAAACTGCTTTGCCACAAGTTTTGAAGAAGCAGCTTGTCTACACATTCACAATATATCAACAGAAATCACACCTGCTGCATCATTGCATTATTTGCCTTTGGAGCCCGCTGTCTACAACATATCTAGCCATGTTGAAATAATAGCAGTATTTGTGGTCAGGGAGAAACTACAACGTTCTGATGTTTTGTTTTGACTGAGAGGAGAGAAAAGTAGGAATACAAGTAAATGGTTTCCGATCAACAAAGTTTCCTTCTACATGATTTCAGAAATCTCAACAGGTTTTATGGTCATGCTTCACTTCTTTGATTCAAGTTAGTACCTCCTTTTGACTTTAACACATCAGCTTTTATTTATATTTATATTAATTATACATAATAACATTAAGGTCAAAATGCAAGTCAGAGGAAAGTACCCTGACCTTATCAGAATGAAATATTTCAATGTTATCTAAAACAAAAATTCAACAGTTTGTTAAAATTTTTCACCAAAACCGATGTTTCCACACAACATTTGGACTTCCATGGATCAATGTATTTTGAAAGAATACTGTTCTCACATCAAATGTTTGACCAGTATTAATTATTCTTCTCTCCTTTGTAAACATAGGTGTTGTCAAGAAAAAGTGTATTTCCTATTAAATGAGATGCAAAGATGCAGAGAGACTAAAGTACTTAAATCATCCTTGAGGAACTCTTAAGGACCTTATACCCAAAATTTAGATGCTGAAACTCCCATCCCAGCTTCTATCCAAAGCTTGAAGTGCCTGAAATTTCCAAGAAGCAAACATAGGAAAACCTTATTTATAAGTTTAGCATGCTATATTCTTAGTGTTTAACTTCACACCCCCCTCGCCAGAGATGACTACTCTGCAACAAAACTGGTAGAAGGTGGATCCTTACCTCAGCTACTTAAGTTCTCCATTATTTATATCTGTTTAAACTGATGTAGGAAATGAGCCTACATGAACAGCATTGTTCAACATTACATTGCCTTTGACACCAGGCTGGCATAAGCCACTCCAGTCCTCCCTTGCTCCTTGTTGTCAGGTCTTGCCCTGTTGCTGCATCTCACAGCTTGCCCAGAAGCATCCAGAGCAGCAGTTCTTTGGAGCTAGACTGTAAAATAGATGACCTAAACTATCTCTTAGAAATGAGAAGTAGCAGGCTGGGACAGTGGGAGGACTGTTAAAATCTGACAGTCGTATAAGTTTATCCTGTAACACCAGACTGAAAAACCCAGGACTTTGGGGGCTATTTTTAACCATGGTCTGGTGTGTTCAAAGCTGCACGGACTGCTTGTACCAGCACGCCTGATGTGACAACCGAAGAAGGGGGGAAAAAAAGGGAAGGCCAGGAAGGGTGTGTGTGTCTAATTAGCAGTACTGCTGGAGAAAAAGTTAGCAAAGCTACATCCTCAAGCCCTGCTACAGCTAACTGCCTGATACTGCACTAGAGCTTAACCAGGGAGTCCTCTGGGGGCAGTCAGAGCAGCCTGTCTGAGGACTACCCTCACCACCAACCATCATTCCCAGCACCTCCATTCAACTGGTCTACAACTGTGTGATGAAAAAACACTAAGATGGCAGAAAAAAAAAGGGGAGGCAGAGAGTTTTGCAGCTTGGGCAAACTCAGTGTAGAAAGGGGAGGCAAGGAGGAGGTGGGCTGGACCACAGCGGCTCCAGAGCTCCCTCCTTGCCGGCCCTGCAGTTGATCTCATAGGTGGGCCACAAACTACCTGGTCTGCAGCCAGTGGTATAGCTCATAGTTTGTGGTCAACATACTTTACCAAGCGTTTCTGAAGGTGCCATAACTTAATCTGTTTGGCCGCTTTAACTCCTAGTGTCTCATTGCCTGAACAAGAGCTTTGGTGAAGGCTCAGCCAAAGGGTGGTAAGATGACCGCATTGTTCTTTTTATGGCGGAGTGGGACAGGGTTTCTAGCAGCCTGAATACAACATGTTGAAACTTTTTGCCCAGTGTAGCATGATAATATAATATGAAAAAGCTGAAAAGCAAAACGTTAGATGATGTTGCTAACATTTTTTTGGTTTTCTTAATTAATGTTTCCTGCTGCACTACATAGCAAGAAACAACATATGTTCCGTGAGCTCCAACTGTTCTCCACCCACCTCCTTTCCCACAACAAAAACAAAGGGGAAAAATGTAGAGCTATTTCACTTATGCATAACACGTTTTTTGGATATCAACCTAATCTTAGGCAGACAAGTTTCCAAAATGCAGCGTTGAAGTTTTTGTTGAATTCTGGAACATTTCGTGAACAACTTCTTCCCTTTGAGGTTATGTGGTGCATACATGTCGTCCCCCTTTATTCATAAAAGAGCAGGGTGTTCTAAGTATAACTTGAGCACCAAAACATTTTGTATTTCTGAGGTAACCAAAGGTCTCCAGATGGTATCAAAAAGGTGAAAAGATATCAGAAACTCGTGGAGATATTCCAACTTCTGTTGCTTTACTAATGGTTTTGCCAAAGACGATTTCACTGAACGGGGTTGCTTTCATCCACGGTGGCAGAAGACCGGGTCTTGTCTAATTTTTACTACTACAAAAGAAGTAAAAAAGTTAGCTCTTTGGGACTTGAGTGGACCTCACACATTATTTATAACCTGTCTGCATATTACTGTGTCTGCACAGCTGGATGAAATTCTCACATAGAGAGCAGACTTGCTTTCGCCTGCTCAGGCATGACTAGAACAGACTATTCAGAATCACTCCTGGTTTTAATCATGTTGTGATTATTACTTTCAGTCAGTGGAAACTTCCAGAGCAAAAAGTCTAGCTAGAACAATTGCTCAAAATTTATTTGTTGTGATGTGAGAGCTTCCTTATGAAAAAAAAAAAAAAAAAGAGAATAATACAATATAAAAAGTTTATCAAGTTGAGCATTAGGTAGGAAGTCTTGAAAATTAGAAAGAAACTCTTCCCTCTTTAGAGAGTAATTTTCACATGATGGGAAATCTCTCTTACAGACACTGAGCCAGGCATTTGTGCAGAGAGTGAGACAAGCTTTCCTCCTGGTTAGTGAGATCCTTGAGAGTCTCTGCACTGTACTGTAATTCTCAGTTCACGCTGAGACAGTCACTGAAACACATTTTTTCCAAGGAAATTAGAAACGTAATGAATCTCTTTAGAAGAATAATATATCTCTTAATACTGCACATACCCTCTGCGATTCTTTCATGTTTGTTGCTTGTGTTTGCTTTCTAAGGCACATGAAAATAAACTGATACATTTGCCTGTTATTCTAGTAATATCTAGCAGTTTTCCTCAACTACATCAGTCCTACATGCATGTTATATACTACCTGTCTCCATCCATAACTGTATCATTCACCACACCTTTTAGGTCCTTTTATCACATTTTAGAGTGATGCTCTGAATTGTTTTTCTTCATATTTCTCTAGCTCTACTTTGGCTGCTAAGGTAGATTTACAGTGTTGTTTGCTTGCATTGCTTTGGTAATTTTTTCCTTCACAGTTTTGAATGCAACCCTTTTTCATGTTATGAAATGTTCTGCTTATTAGAAAGTACCTATGATGATTGTGTTATCGGTAATGATGTTCTCAGCCCGGAAAAGGCTTTTTATATGAAAGTTGGTAGGTATATTAAAAAAAATCTCTTGCTATCCAAATTGCAGTCTTGGAAAAAATAATTTCTAGATATTTGTTATACTTTAAGCTTATTCAAAAGCATTAATTGAGAGCTGCAAAACTTGCAAAACTTACATGCTTTGTCTTCCAAGTAGAAAAAAGTTCTGTGCTCCTTACTTAGTTTAAAGGCCCAGAAGCTAAATATTTTTTCAAATTTCCTTGGACTTTATCATTATGGCACAAACATTTTTCAGTTAGGGGAGAATATTTCTGTGTGTAAGCATATGTAAGACATTGTGCTGTTCGAAATATCTGGTGCAGGGTGTTCAGGCTTGTCTGTAATATAGTGAATACATCTTGTCATTATAAAGTGTTCAATGGATAACTTTATGATGTATAATTATAGTTTTATTTTCCCATTGGACAATGCATAGAGAAATGATTCCTGGATATGAGTGGCTGCTATATTAAAGTGAAGTGCAGGCATACTTCAAAAATAGCAAGAATTATAGGAGGAGCTGATAAAGTTGCTGCCATAATACATGCTTTTGATTTCTTTGGTCACTTTCTACATAAATGTGTCTTTATTATACCCGTTTGCAGTGACCTATTAATATTTTGAAACTGTGATGAGGTTTTCTGTTTATGTTAGTAACCCTTTATCTGGGAAACAGATTATAATAACCAATCTTAACAACAATTTTTTTTCTCTGCAACATCATATCAAAGCCATTACTGTTTAATCACCTCTATTCTTGTTCTTCATTGACAGCTATTGTGAAACATCAGGCCAGTTAGAGTATAAAGCAAAGAGGTGGTACCCTACTGTATATGCTTTATATTCTTATTCTTCTCATTTATTCCCTACTTATTTTTAGATGACTGTTAAGTGAGCAGTACTCACTAAAAACCTCATTCAGAATCCTTTGATGTCAAGAAACAGGCTTCAGTGGCTTTTAGAAAAACGCTTTTACATCAGAAGTCAGTTCTGTAACATTTACTCTGGTCACTAATAATTACTGGGATATTATAATGAGATTTACACATTTGAAAAGTTTTAGGGTGAGGCCTTTTACATAGGAAAGGTTACCTGCTTTACAGGAAACTGCTGATTGCTTCAGGTTAGGGATATCCCTTTATGCAGCACGCACTTAGAGCATATTCTCCATTTGTGTGTAGGACAGATGAACTTGGCAATATATAAACAGCTTTTCTGTCTGGCAGATAATGTCCCGTTCCTTCTCACAATTTGTAATTTCCTTCATTGTCTCTAATGGCTTAAGGAACCGGACCTGTATGACTAAACTGAACCTGTATCACTATTGTTCAGTTAGATAAAGACATTACAGTCAATGTAAATCACTGAAAAAAATCTCTATAGTAGATGCAACTTTTCCTTTCATGTTCCTTCATTAATTGATTTTTTTTTATCTGTAGCATAGGAGTGTGATACAGTGGCACTAGCTTATGTTACATATTGTTAAAAACATGTTTAGACACATTACATTTTAAAACAGACATTCAACAAAATTTTTATTCTGTCTAAAGTATTTCCAAATCCAGAACTACACTTTTTATTATTCATCTTATTTACTGACGTACTCCTTCTTGAAAAGTAAGGTTTATTTTGTATTCAGCTTTACAGAACTATCCAGCAATCTTTATGGCCAAATCAGTTCAATTCTATTGAAGTTATCGTTGTTGTCATTGTTGTTGTCATTGTCTTCTTCTTCTTCTTCTTGCTCTGTCTCTCCATGTCACCAAAAAAAGATGTTGAACAACACCGGTCCCAGTACAGACCCCTGAGGAACTCCACTTGGACATCAAGCCGTCGACTGCAACTCTTTGAGTGTGATGCTCCAGCCAGTTCTTTATCCACCAAGTGGTCCATCTGTCGAATCCATGTCTCTCCAATTTAGAGACCAGGATATTGTGAGGGACAGTTTCAAACGCTTTGCACAAGTCCGGGTANTGTTATGAAATGTTCTGCTTATTAGAAAGTACCTATGATGATTGTGTTATCGGTAATGATATTCTCAGCTTGGAAAAGGCTTTTTATATGAAAGTTAGTAGGTGTATTAAAAAAATCTCTTGCTATCCAAATTGCAGTCTTGGAAAAAATAATTTCTAGATATTTGTTATACTTTAAGCTTATTCAAAAGCATTAATTGAGAGCTGCAAAACATGCGAAACTGACAAACTTACATGCTTTGTCTTACAAGTAGAAAAAAGTTCTGTGCTCCTTACTTAGTTTAAAGGCCCAGAAGCTAAATATTTTTTCAAATTTCCTTGGACTTTATCATTATGGCACAAACTTTTTTCAATTAGGGGAGAATATTTCTGTGTGTAAGCATATGTAAGACATTGTGCTGTTCGAAATATCTGGTGCAGGGTGTTCAGGCTTGTCTGTAATATAGTGAATACATCTTGTCATTATAAAGTGTTCAATGGATAACTTTATGACGTATAATTATAGTTTTATTTTCCCATTGGACAATGCATAGAGAAATGATTCCTGGATATGAGTGGCTGCTATATTAAAGTGAAGTGCAGGCATACTTCAAAAATAGCAAGAATTATAGGAGGAGCTGATAAAGTTGCTGCCATAATACATGCTTTTGATTTCTTTGGTCACTTTCTACATAAATGTGTCTTTATTATACCCGTTTGCAGTGACCTATTAATATTTTGAAACTGTGATGAGGTTTTCTGTTTATGTTAGTAACCCTTTATCTGGGAAACAGATTATAATAACCAATCTTAACAACAATTTTTTTTCTCTGCAACATCATATCAAAGCCATTACTGTTTAATCACCTCTATTCTTGTTCTTCATTGACAGCTATTGTGAAACATCAGGCCAGTTAGAGTATAAAGCAAAGAGGTGGTACCCTACTGTATATGCTTTATATTCTTATTCTTATCATTTGTTCCCTACCTATTTTTAGATGACTGTTAAGTGAGCAGTACTCACTAAAGACCTCATTCAGAATCCTTTGATGTCAAGAAACAGGCTTCAGTGGCTTTTAGAAAAACGCTTTTACATCAGAAGTCAGTTCTGTAACATTTGCTCTGGTCACTAATAATTACTGGGATATTATAATGAGATTTACACATTTGAAAAGTTTTAGGGTGAGGCCTCTTACATAGGAAAGGTTACCTGCTTTACAGGAAACTGCTGATTGCTTCAGGTTAGGGATATCCCTTTATGCAGCACGCACTTAGAGCATATTCTCCATTTGTGTGTAGGACAGATGAACTTGGCAATATATAAGCAGCTTTTCTGTCTGGCAGATAATGTCCTGTTGCTTCTCACAATTTGTAATTTCCTTCATTGTCTCTAATGGCTTAAGGAACCGGACCTGTATGACTAAACTGAACCTATATCACTATTGTTCAGTTAGATAAAGACATTACAGTCAATGTAAATCACTGAAAAAAATCTCTATAGTAGATGCAACGTTTCCTTTCATCTTCCTTCATTAATTGATTTTTTTTTTATCTGTAGCATAGGAGTGTGATACAGTGGCACTAGCTTATGTTACATATTGTTAAAAACATGTTCAGACACATTACATTTTAAAACAGACATTCTACAATATTTTTATTCTGTCTAAAGTATTTCCAAATCCAGAACTACACTTTTTATTATTCATCTTATTTACTGACGTACTCCTTCTTGAAAAGTAAGGTTTATTTTGTATTCAGCTGTACAGAACCATCCAGCAATCTTTATGGCCAATTCAGTTCAATTCTATTGAAGTTATTGTTGTTGTCATTGTCTTCTTCTTCTTCTTCTTCTTCTTCTTCTTCTTCTTCTTCTTCTTCTTCTTGCTCTGTGTCTAAATGGTATTAGCATATCCCTTCATATCTTCTGACAAAATACAGGTATTCAATGTTCTTACTTACTGTTTTTTTATTTGTTACTAAGGCAAAACTTGTGTTTTTCTGTTGGTACTAAATCTATACTGAAAGCTTCATCATTTCAGAGTTAGATTTTTAAAAATGGAGTCTACGTGGCTGAAAATGGTGCCCAGGCTCTCCACCTATTGTATGAAAAGGGTTAAGTACCTAAATGTTGGATACATTTGGAAAAAGAAAGACAATCCCACAGCATGTTGAATGAGCATCTCCGTACATTAGCCAACTGAGAAATGTGAAGACAGTAGGACATCTTAAATCACACAGCTCTCTGTGGTTCTCAGTGCTACTGCTTATGAAGTCACTTCATTTGGGATATGTGCCTTGAGTCTCTTCCCCAAAGGCAAATATTTGTTCCCTCTGCTTCTCATCCTCAAATTAAGCTAGCGTTTTTGCTTCCTAGGAAGCAAAGAAGAAGAGGAAACTAATCAGATTAAGATCAATCATAGAATCATAGAATGGTTTAGGTTGGAAGGGACCTTGAATATCATCAAGTTCCAATCCCCCTGCCATGGGCAGGGACACCTCCCACCACACCAGGTTGCTCAGAGCCCCATCCAGCCTGGCCTTGAACACCTCCAGGGATGGAGCTTTCACAACTTCTCTGAGCAACCTGTTCCAGTGTCTTACCACCCTCAAAGTGAAAAATTTCTTCCTAATATATAATCTAAATCTACCTTCTTCCAGTTTGAAGCCATTACTCCTTGACCTGTCACTACATGTCCTTATAAAAAGTCCTTCCCCAGCTCTCCTGTAGGCCCCCTTTAGGTACTGGAAGGCTGCTGTAAGGTCTCTCTGGAGCTTTCTCTTCACCAGGCTGAACAGCCCCAACTCTTTCAGCCTGTCCTCATAGGAGAGGTGCTCCAGCCCTCTGATCATCTTCGTGGCCTTCCTCTGGACCTGCTCCAACAGGTCCATGTCTTTCTTATGTTGGGGGCTCCAGAGCTGGATGCAGTACTCAAGGGGGGTCTCATGAGAGCAGAGGAGAGGGGCAGAATCACCTCCTTTGACCTGCTGGCCACACTTCTTTTGATGCAGCCCAGGATGCGGCTGGCTTTCTGGGCTGTGATCATGCATTGCCAACTCATATTGAGCTTCTCGCCAATCAGCACACCCAGGTCCTTCTCCTCAGGGCTGCTCCAATCCTTTCCCCGCCGAGCCTGTATTTGTGCTTGGGATTGCCCCGACCCAGATGTGGGATCTTGCACTTGGCTTTGTTGAACTGCATGAGGTTGGCTTGGGCCCACCTCTCCAGCCTGTCCAGGTCCCTCTGGATAGCATCCCTCCACTCCAATGTGTCTACCTCACCACACAGCTTGGTATCATTGGCAAACTTGCTGTGGGTGTACTCAATCCCACTGTCCATGTCACCAACAAAGATGTTGAACAACACCAGTCCCAGTACAGACCCCTGAGGAACACCACTCGTCACTGGTCTCCACTTGGACATCGAGCCGTCGACTGCAACTCTTTGAGTGTGACCCTCCAGCCAGTTCTCTATCCACCAAGTGGTTCATCTGTCGAATCCATGTCTCTCCAATTTAGAGACCAGGATATTGTGAGGGACAGTGTCAAACGCTTTGCACAAGTCCAGGTAGATGATGTCAGTTGCTCTTCCCTTGTCCACTACCTTTAAATTCCTCGTAGAAGTCCATCAGATTTGTCAGGCATGACTTGGCCTTGGTAAAGCCACATTGGTTGCTACCAGTCACTTCCTTTTTTTCCATGTGCCTTAGCAGAGTTTCCAGGAGGATCTGCTCCATGATCTTGCCAGGTACAGAGGTGAGACTGACTGGCCTATAGTTCACTGGGTCTGCCTTTTTTCCCTTTTTGAAAATAGGGGTTATGTTTCCCCTTCTCCAGTCAGCAGGAACCTCACCTGACTGCCATGATGTCTCAAATACAATGGATAGGGGCTTAGCAACTTTGTCTGCCAGTTCCATCAGGACCTGCAGATGTATCTCATCAGGTCCCATGGACTTGTGCACCTTCAGGTTCCTCAGGTGGTCTCGTACTTGATCTTCACCTACAGTGGGGGGTTCTTCATTTTCCCAGTCCTCGCCTTTGCCTTCTGCATCATGGGCAGCGTGGGTGCAGTCCTTGACAGTGAAGACTGAGGCAAAACAGTCATTGAGTACCCCAGCTTTGTCTCTATCCTGGGTGACCAGGTCTTCTGTTTCCTTCCAGAGAGGGCCCCCATGTTCCCTAGTCTTTCTTTTCTTGGAGACATACTTAAAGAAAGATTTTTTTGTTTGTCTTGATGTCCCTGGCCAGATTTAATTCTGGGCTTCAGCTTGCCTAACCTGATCCTTGGCTGCTTGAACAAT
>VUYV01000247.1:0-79209 GCA_008711295.1 Anarhynchus alexandrinus
TGTTTGTTTGTTTTGTTGTTGTTGTTGTTTATATAAAATAAACAAAAGCCAACACTGGTTTTTATCTTTAAATTTCATCCATATCTATAGGTAAGTTTGTTTGGCATAGTCAGTAAAGGATCACATTTGAATGTGTGGATGTTTCTAACTTTCATTAGTTTTAGAATCCTGCAAATCTCTCCACCCCATATACTACTGCACCCTTACATTTACTAGTTAAATTACAAACTCAAAGATATGAGAAAAGGACTCCACAGTACCATTTGTGATGAAATCTTCAGCAAATTCAGTTGATTGCAGAACTTCCCTTGGACACAACACCAATTACTTCTTAAATGTCTTAAGAGTTGCATATACAAGTTGTCCAAGGAGGCTAAGATTTCTTAAATACAAGGGTAAGTATTTATGCTTGCAGACTTACAAGGGTAGATAATACTTGTAATCCGTTTATTTAGAAAATTTAGGAGAAACCCTAAAGAGATTATAACGTTAAAATTGTTCATTCTTCAACATTTCAACTAGAGTAGGTAAAACTTCTAATATATCTCATTGAGAAAAAAGCCCACAACTTTTTTTTTGTATTTACACGAGTTACTAGGAAACAGGTATTTGGTTTTCAAGAGTTCTAGTTAGAAATTACCTATGTTCCTTGAATTCTGGACAAACTAAGTACCAGAAAAATTTTACACTGTATCTTGTGAAAGCTACAGCAGAAAAGTGGTTGACATCTTACTCAAAGACCTGGGTCCCTTTTAAAAAGAAACAAAAATACTTGTCCTACTCCCCTGGCCCTGCACAAATACCTGCCAAATAATTATGCTCAAACTTCTTCTCAGTCTCCTGATGATAACAGTCATATTCTGATGATAGTCTTCTGCTTGTAAGTAAAAGGGATTAGCTCAGAACCCTTCAGGTTGTGTTGGACAACACTGTTAATCAATTAAAAGCAGTGATTAAAAAAAAATCATTGTGTTTTCTATAAGAAGAGAGTTCTACTGTCTGCTTCTAACTCAGCAGACTACAAGGGGTGACACAATCACACCGTAAGGAAAAAAAATAAAAGAAAAACCTGATAACAGTGTCCTAGCTTCATTTCTAATATATTCTGCATTAATATTGCACAACTGTGGAATCCAAGTGTTAGACTGTAGCATAGTAAAAAAAAGGTTCTTTCAAACTCTCTAAACCACCAAAATATTGTTGTTTAATTAGCAAGATTTTGGTTAGATCATATTCAATTCAATATTTAGACATTCATATGTCTCTGGCATACCATGTTTGCTACTATAAAAGCTCAATATATGGATGCCTGCTAGATAGTGAGGCACAAAACCTCTGAGGCATCTCCTCTTTCACTCTTACTGTTCATTTAACCACATTTCTCCAATTGCCCAATTCATTACTAGTAAAGGAGAGCTGTTTGAATCTCCATATTTTTATTTTAATTCCACTAGTTTTTCTCAGCCATCAGCAGAGCACCAACTCCATTATCTTTTCTGACTTCAGAAAAAGTCTGGTTTTGAAAACATTTAAATCAGAATTTATTCCTTATTTGGAGAGTTTGCTGTAACCGGATCCTCTATATCCTTCATGTCTGAGATTCTTGTACAATTCCCTGTGCCTGGATGTTCTATTTTTTTCTGATCATCATCTCTTGTTATTAATTAGATAGTTTGTTTCACATAACTGGTACTAGCACTGGGCAGTCAGTTGCATCCTGAATTTCTGTCTTACTTCTCCCATTTCTCAAGATCTTCTCAAGGTCTATTCTCTCCCCTGCAGGTGGAAATGTTTTCCACCCAAACTGTGCTTCCCCACAGTTTCTCAGGGGCTGTTCAAGGCTCTTCAGCATCAGTCAGGGATGGGAGATAGAGCCCTTTATTTCCTTCATTTGCTGCTGTGCTAAACACTACTCTATGAAAACGTATAGCTTCTCTTATATTCTTTATTGAGATTGCTTCAGTTTTAAGTTTTATGAACACAAGACATGTACCACATGTATTTCACTGTGTTCAATTTAGAATCAGAAGTAAAATACTCAGTAAAAGCACAGGAAAAATCTCAGAACTGCTTGGGACACAATAAATAAACCCCTTTTGCATTGCATTGTAAGTAAAATATACTGGGGAAATTATTAATGTTGGACAAAAATATAAACAGCATCTTGAAACCCACCATTCCTTTCCTGAAAGCTGTTGTAAACTTTAACTGGCAGCTACATGCTAGAAAGGAAGAACATCTGTTTCATTTGTGAAAAAAATTGTCACAGGCTTAACAGAAGGCTGTTAAAAAAGAAATAGTTACTCTGTCATCCCAGTTTCTGGAACCTTTTCTGACTATTCCGCTGTAATTCACTGCAGTCAATTCTTTTGTGTCCTCTGCGCTCCCTTTCAGGTCTGCTATTGTGGAAAAAGAAATGGGATATTGGAGGGAGTGGGTTTTTTTTAAAAGTTGATCAAAATTACTCAGCACTAAGGAATATATAAATTAGAGGAAAAAAGATTCAGAATAAAACAATCTACGTAGTTAGAATCCGGGGACAAATCATTATTGACCAAAGTGGCACATTTTACAAATCTGTGGAACACCACATCAAAAAAGCTTGTATAGCTAATGGTAAAACTAAGTAAAATTTATCAGTATTGACTCAGATATCATTATAAAAACAAACAAACATTGAAAAAGAAATAGTGAGCAAGGCCTTGAAGATATTTACCTGATAGCTGGACGTGATTGGATAAGTGCTATCCGGAAGATCACCAGGGCCTATCAAGCCTGATTTCCAGAATTTTTTTCCCCTGAATGTATGATTTTACAGACTTCAGCTAATTACACCAGCTAAAGTCTGTGCTATACCAGACATTAAAGAATCCACACAGAAGAGATCTTTCCACTGAGAGGTAGATTTTCAAATATCCAACAAGATGTAAGCGGTCAGGAGTTTCTCCTGTGATCCAAACATTGACTGTGTGGTTTCTCCCCTGTGTGGTTTCTCTGATGTATAATAAGGGTTGAGCTCATCACACTGCACTGGATAGACTAATAAGGCCCCTAGTCTCGGCTTGATTTCTTACGTTTATGAAATCTGTAATAATTTAACATCTCTGAAGTTCATCAGATTTGTTGGCAATTTACCTCTGGGTTCAAAATTTATTAGAATGGATTAACAGGCCTATAGTCACGCAAACCTTTACATTAGCTCATACATACCAAACGAGAATCTTCATTTTCTGAGAAAAACAAGCTAAAAAACCCAAACAACCACACACAGTTGAATCTTTTCAAATTCTTTGAATGTACCACGTTAGCGAGATCCTGTGAATATAATTTAGGTAGACTTTCATAGTCTTGTCAAAGACTTAACAAGACTCCAATCAGGACTATGAGAAACGAAGAAACATGAATGGAAAGGAAAAGTATTGTTGTGGATAAAAATCTACCTAGAGGACCAAAGAGAAGGAAAGGTTCATTGTGAGAAATTATTAATAGCTGTGTTTCATACAAGAACTGTCCCTGAAAAGCGGGTGAGCAACAAGACAATAAATCTGCAAATCATACAATATTATTCAGACTAATCAGGAGAAGAAGGAGCTGTGACGAGCTCCAGAAAGCTGTAACCAGTCAGGACAATGGGCAACTTGATGAGCAGATGAAATGTGATATTACCAAAAGCGAGGTAGAGTGCATAAGAAAGAAAAATGTAAATCTTGCTTCTCAAAAATGCCACTCATAAAAAACAAGAGTTGGAGTATCACATCTAAAACAGCGTAAAAGTCAATATTGCAGTCTTATCTGGGCTTTTTGGTTACTTTCCTTATAAAAGATGCTTCAAAATGAAAGAAGCTCAAGAAGAGTGAAAATACGGACACCATAGGGAAAAATGCCATATGAAAAGAAGCTGAAAAGGTTAGGGTTGTTTGCTCTAGAAGAGAGATGAATAAGAGAGAACGGGAGGAAAACCTACAGTATAATCAGTGACAGACAAGGTGGAGTCAGCATGCTTATCCCCTTGTTTCATAACATCAGAACATGGGGACATTCAATTTAGTTCAAAGGCAGAAACCTGAAAGACTATCTGTACTGTTTGATATAAAATGTAGTTGAACTGTGACAATTCTGCTTTCAAGAATTTATTTAGGTTAAATTTAGTGAGATTCAGAGAGTATTTATATGATGATCAGGTCAGAGTCCTCCAAATTAATGACAAATAAAACTTCAGAAGTTAAACTCTGCCTTTTACGGCTTTTATGTTTAAATCAGTCTCTAAAAATTAGAAAGCAGCAGGTGACCTGTGTAAGGGGGCAGATTATACCATACGTATGCCAACTGCAGATTGCTTAACTCAGTCTCTCAAGCTCCTTGGTCCTGCTATTTCTAAACATAAGTTACTGTATAAAATGACCGCTGGGTTAATCCGGTATGGCATTTAGTTTGCTTCTATGTCTCTGAGTAGTCTAATTGAATATGCAGGTTCTAATGTACATTTACTTTAGGTTTTTGCAACATTGCATTATAGCTCAAATCAGAATGCAGCTCAAAGTGAATTCGAAAACGAATAAGAAATGAAGGTAGTTACAAATGCAATCTGAAGTACATGAACAACCACTTTATTTAGCTAGCAAAAATCTAACGGATGCCTGAGCAAGCTTCCCAAAGGAACAAACAAGCAATTAAAAAGTCAAAATCACAAAAATGTCAGTGGTTATTTTGGCTCTCTTCCCCATCAGGAGCACTCATTAAATAAACATGAGTCTTCTTTTTATATTTCTGTGGTTTTGCCTTTTCCTTGAGTGCTTATTGTTCCTTTGGGTTTTTGGTTTTGTTTGATATTGCTTTCTCCTACATTTTATATTATAGCCTGGATATAAGGAATATAAATTTTAAACTAGTCTTACCAGATGTCAGAATTACAGTTGCATGAAAAAGGTCCCAGGCCAGAGAAGCTTATAAAAATGAGCTCATTGTGAATATTTTTTTTAATAAGGTAATATAGCAATAATAATAGAATAAGAATATCAGGTTGGATTCTGAAAAGAACTTAGGTGCTTGTTCTGTTAATTAACCTAAGTATCAAGTTCTCAGTGTTGGTCTTTGTCAGTCTCCCCATTAATTCTAAGTAGTACTAACTATTGTATTTAAAAGTCCTTTTATAAAAGTGTTAATGTACATATGGTTTAAAATACAGTAAATAAAAACATATACTTTCACCTGAAGTCCAGAAGTGGGAAGGTCATTTATTACTATGAAGTTTAGATAACCATTCATGCCATACATGGAAAGACATGTATTATCACACATATTATAGCATTAAATTGTATTCATCTTCTTTGATTCTGTATGGAAAGAGTGTTAATGTGAATATGAACCATCGAGGAATGAGGTTATTCATAGTTACATTAAAGAAAATGTTATTGGTTTGGTTTGGGTTTTAGAAAAAAAAATATGAAATTAGTAAAGGTCCATCTGCATCATTGTATAAGCTGACAATGGATTTCGGAGAAATTCTTGCTGTAATTATTTACTAAAATGTTTCTTCCATCATGGGGGTTGGACTAGATGATCTTTAGGGTCCCTTCCAACCCCAACCATTCGGTGATCTTTCATCAACACTTGGTGCCAACTATGGTCAAAAAGAGAATACTGAAATGTATGAATTGCTAAATTTTGTTAGCTGTAGCAATAATTACGTTCCCTGTCATGGAATAGTTGAAAATATCTATTTTACTGGAAAATCACTGAATTTTTCAGTACATAGTCAAACTGATCTTTTTTCTGAACTCAGAAATCTTTTTAGTCATTAATTGGAACATCCAACATGCCTTTAAATACCCCATGAAATTCTGTTAGTCTTAAAGCAGGACACCTGGTCCCATTCGAGGTTCAGCTGAATATTTGGCAGGCAACTTGTACCAGGGATCTTTTAAAGAGCAAGCCTGTCACTCTCTCAGCAATGTTATATCAGCCTGACAGTGTTGCCTCTTCTCTTTCTCTTTTTAGTTTCATTAACTCCTGGCAGTAGCCAAAGTTGTTCATAAATGAAAATGAGAAGAGAAGACCTTGATGAGGTTCATTATCTCTGAAAGTGATAATTATGTTATGATCGGAGGACAAGATGTTGATGCAGCAATTTTTGATAGGTGGAGCCTCAAGCATAAAATTATATACCCAGTAACAAATGTCCATGGTGATAGCTTGGAATGAAGTGGAGAGTGAATAGTAGCATTTCTGTAAAGAAAAATTGTAGTGGAAAAGGTCCAGTGGAAGCATAATGGGCAAAAAAAAAATAAAAATACATAAAATAGGCTGGAAAGATTGTTGGTTTTTGTTGGTAGTGTCACTGGAAATTAAAAGAAAGCTCAAGTGCTGTCTGGACAAGTTATGCATTTAATCAAATGGTAAAAACTAAAAATGAGATTAGCTGCCATGAGCTCAGAGTAATTCATGATCCCTGAAAACAATACCGATTTCAGTCTCAGGAACAAGAGTGTACAGAAAAAAAATTTACTTTAGGTAATGATAATTTGGGTTGGGACATTGTCCTGATATTATACCAAAACTGGTTAAATAAAATTAATTTATGTTAAAACCAGCAATTCAGCAATACTCCTGACTCAGAAAGTTGTGATTAACCTGCCTCATCTTTTGTGTAAACCTGTAGAAATGTTGCCATTACTGTTAAGGAGAGCAGGCTAGAATTATTATTTAAATCCCACTGAAGACATTTGGGCCTACTTTCTTCTTGAAAGGCATTTTAATTGCCTTGCCCCAGCTTGTTGTCTAGGGTCCTTCAATAATTAAATGAGAAAAGTAAGCTTCTCTGGAGGACAATTAACACCACCTGTATTAGGGTCCCTCTTTGGAGGGAATTAATCAGTCTGTGGAGGCATATTACAGTCTAACTACTATAAAGACAGCCTAGGTGTCTGGTTTAGACAGCACATAATTTCTGAATACTTAAAATTAATCTATGTCATCTTCACCCTTGCACTTCAGCACATAGTTTGTGTAAAGTGATTTTAAGCATATCATCAAAGACAAATATATTTTAGGGATTTGGCTGAATCAAAGCTGCTTGGAGAAGTGAAACGAGACATGTTCCTTTGCAGCGTAGCACCCCAAGCTTCAGTGAGGACTCCACATAGATTCGAGAGCCAAATATTGTATGGGATAGGACGAAGCACTACACAAAAATCTAAAATGAATAATTCAGGGGAAAGCTATCTGTATCTTTTATCTCAGCATGGCCTCTCCTTTCATTCCCAGCACTGTTTTATAGACTGTGGACTTACTCCTTGCCAACCAACGTATTCCCAGTGGACTGCCAAAGGCTTGATCGCTTAGACTCATTTCACATGTAAATCTGTTGAAGTCAAGTAATGCAAGGGTTGAGTCTGGGTCTGGGTTAGACACAGAATGACCTTCCGAGGACAATTCTGATCTGCAGTTTTTAAAAGAAATTTGGACAGAAAGGGCCAAGAGTAAATGCATTAAAGGCATACATTAAGGAGTAACCCTGAATTAGTTAATTCACAGACTATATAAACAAGACAGTATTTTGTGAGAAATATAGTTTGATTTCAATTTCTTTTCCCTTCCTTTGGAGTTTACTTCTGTTCTTATTACAGGTATTCAAATGTTGTAAGCTGAGTAAATCGGAATTTCCTTTGAAAGAATTGACACAGAAAATACCAATATAAAAGCACTACTTGCCTTATGCTTTCTTTTGTTTATTCCACTGTTTACTATAGAAAGAAATAATAAATGAATAAAAATACATTGTCTTTCACTTGTGATCATGTTATCAAAATGTCTGTGCTTTACAGGAGAGCTTTTTTAGTTACTCCTATAATAACTATTTTGAAATCTAGTAACTGGGAGCCTAAAAGATATGGTGTAATTATCCTGTCTGCAAAAATTTGAACCATTAAATTTTTTTGCATCCTAGTGTATCCCCTATCTCTGTCACTGCACTTTTAAAGACTTTTTTTTAAGATAAATTTTTCAAATGTCTCTTTGTATTTTAGGAGCTGAATATAGATTTTTTAAAATCCCATAGAATTTAAAAAGGTGACATCCACATTTTGTGTGTATTTAGGAACACACAGTAGCCAATGGAAGTCGAGGCATTGGAAATCAGTATGCTTTATGAATAGATTTTAAAAAATCACTAAGCACAAGAGAATGTTTAATGGTATAAATATCTTTTAAAAATCTTACTTTAAGTCTCTCTGTGAAATCTGCAAACAGCTGCCATGAAGAGAGGGAATGAAAGAGGCAAAGAGAGGATTTATATGGTTAAAGTTTTCACATGTTTATTTTGGTCCCATTCTCTCTCTCTTTTTTTTTTTTTGGCATTTGCTGTTAGTTACACATATCTGTTTTGTTGGTTATCTTTTCAACTCCAGAGTCTGTTTTTGCAAGTGCATGGTTAAGGTGCCATTCCTTAAATTGGTAACCAGCACTGTTTTATAAGAGTGGTTGACTGTCTCTACCATGTAAAATGTTCCCCTGCCCTTCAATTTTTAAACCAGCTTACAGTCTCTGTAATGAAACCAAGGAGACTATAACTTCATGAACTTATTTGTCACCAGTGCAAAACAGAGACTATTTTGACCTTTCAATTGAAGTGTATGTAAATAAGCTAGGAAGGATAAAAAAGTTGTATAACTGATATTGCTAACTACACTCTGTTTCTATCTTTTTGTGAGATGCAAAAAGCACGTGCATATTAAACTGTGACTTATTGAAGGAAGGCACAACACTTGCTGCGTACTTGCTCATGGCCTACCACATTGGGGTATGAGTTCTGTCCAGGGATGCTATCTTTTAATAAAAAAAAAAATTGAAAAAGAGAAATGAGAGGACAATAAATAGCTATGATAATAGTAATGAGTGCTGAGGTTACTCACGTAATGGCTGCAAATATCTAGTGGATATTTGAGTTCACTCACGTAACAGTTGCAAATATCTAGTGGATGCTTCTTCATGATCATAATCAAAGAATGAATAATAGTTTGAGCCTTAACAGTTTAACAACACAGCCAGAAAATAGGTTCACCTGGGGCCAACTGGGAGAAAAAACATGTGACAGTATAAGAGCAGACTATACTAGAGGAAAAACTATAGCTGAGTAGCTCAGTCTTTTCTTTCCCCACGTGATGGCTGAAAGGAGGAGAGTACTCTATGTCTTCTACCAAGGCAGGAACATTTGATATGTTATTCCAAATTGTCACTGACTTCCCTTAGATAGTAAGTATATTTCTAATGTCCATCTTTTGTAAGGGGCTACTGCCCCCACAAAATATTGGCAGTTTTCTCTTTATCTGATCAATTTACATAATAATGCTTGGTTGGACTCCTCCTAATCCATATAAACTATTTTGAATGAACATGGGATATGACTAGTCTTTGTTTTTTAAGCAAAATACAATAATCTGTTGTTTGATAAAAATATTTTTTTCTTTTGTCATGAAGTCCCTGTAAATAGAACTTAGTTGCAGAGGAAGGAATAGTACTAAGTGACAGTTTCCATTGATGCTATAAAACTATAAATCAGGTAAAGAAACATACCAAAAATTTCTTTAAAATTCTATGCTCAAATAATGATTAAAGCTAGTGTTGTTTCAATATCTGAAAAGGTAAACAGACTGGCCAATGCAATTATAAGCTGTACTGCCTGGGTGTCAATCCTGGGCAAGTGATAGAAGAGCTGATATGGTACTTGACTAATAGAAAATTAGAGGCAGGTAATGTAGTTAATGATAATGAAATGGATTTTTGTAAAATATATATTGTCACGCTAATCTGATATTCCCCCCCCCCCCCCCCCCNCAAGATTATAAACCAATTGATAGAAAGTAATTATCAGTAAGGTATTTGTCTTGTTTCTGCATGACATTTTGATTAAGAAAGTAGAACGATACAAAGTTAACATGATAACATGATGTGCATTGACTAGATTCTGGCTGACTAACCAACAGTCAAAACATAACTGTAATTGTCACCAAGGGGGTCGATTCCAGTTGGGCCTCGCAAAGATTGATTCTTGGTTTTATTCTGTTTAGCATTTAAAGTAATGGAAAAAAACATAAAATCGGTACTGACAAAGTTGGCAGATGACATAAAGATTGAGAGAATGATGAGAAATGGGTATGATGGGTCACAGAGTATGAGCAAACAATATGTGCTTTACTATAGCCAAATGAAACATTATATATATAGAAAAAAGTACATAGCTCAAAATTAAAGGAGACTGTCTATGGAAGCCTACTGTCTGTGGTGTCCAAAAAGTTAAATTAGATTATTATAGAAGCCTTTTATAATTTTTGAATGTATAAAAACAGAGGGAGGTAGGCTGAAAAATCCAGATAATAGAATAGCTCATTACTGTCCCACTGTGAAAGAAGGTGAATCGGGCTCACCTCTGCTCTCAAACCAGAATTATAATGGGGAGACTCACAGTAAGGAGTCCAATTCCACTACACTGTAGAGGAAAGCATGCTTCAGGTAGCAGAAGAGGCTGCGGAAACCTTGGGACTTTGAGGGCTCTGATTTAATTTCTTTTCTTCTCAGTTTCATTACAACTCCATGTCTTCCTTTCTCGCCCTTTTTCTGTCTCTCTGTCTCTTCTTCTTTTAACTGTGGGAGTTACACGCTGTTTGCTACCACTACTGTTTCCATTCTTATTTTCATTCATTCTTACATTTTGCTTCTTAATCCCAGCCAAATGTCTCTGTTGACCAATTTTGTGTCTTTGGACAGGGACCACTGTCTGTTCCGTGGCTGGACAACACCTAGATCAATTCTTAGTTACTCTTTTGGCACTACAGGACTATAAACCAGTTTCTAATCACAAAAGCATTGAAAGAAATTATACTACCTCCTGCTCCATTTTATTCCTGAATGTGTTCAATTGCTTTTGGATTTTCACAGAAAATCGAGGGATTTTTTAAATTAACTCCTCCAAATACTACTACATTTATCTATAGACCTGTAATGAAGCTTCAAGTCTCTGAAATGAAAAAGGCTACGATACAGGAAATATTACTAACTTCTTGTATGAAATGGCTTTCCCCTGCCCTTAGATGACGTACATTCCTTGAGCCCCCACTGTACGCTTGTATATTCAAGACGATGGTTGATTTAGTCCAAACTCAACTAGTTGTAACGATGCTTTGATGCTTCCAGCACCAGTTTTCAAATTCCACCCATGTCTTAGCACCTTGAAGGCTTGTCAGTCACCAGCAAAGGTGACTGATTACTGTTTTAGCTGGTACTTTACAGAGGGTTTTCTCAGTGTAAACTTGCCCATAGGTGATTACTGCTGCTAAGATAATTTTTATTCCCTAATCCAATAAGCAAAAATTGTTCTGTTGGAACCATCATATCCAGTGACCCCATGTGTTTTGGAATTAACATTCAAGTTCATGTGTGGCATCCAACCTTTCCTGCAAGGGAGCTGTGTCATTGATTAAGAGATTGGCCAACAGTCAAAACGCCCTCCGCTTGTTAATTTATCCTTCACAATAAATTGCCTCCAGCCATGTCCTAGGAGACAGACCTGGACAGATGCAGGAAGACTGTCTAAAGTACTAAATGCCCGTCCTGAGGACTTGTCCACACAGAGAAAGTGAAGGTGCTAAATGCAGTCCAAGCAGAGTAATCTTCTCATGTGACTTAATTTTCCTGCCAATTCCTGTAGTTAAGTCAGATTTTAAAGCAGAGAAACTTGCCTCTCTCATCTCTTCTGTCCTCCAGACAAGCCATACTAGATGCTAGGTTCTTCTGTATTTCTTTTACTGGCAATACTCCTAATATATTAAGCAATTTGCAGGCATACAGATTCTTGATGTAAATTACAGACTATTATGCAAAGGGATGTATATGCTCCGCTATCAACGCAGCAGTAAGTGTACAGTGTTTATGCAGCATTTGTCTTGTGTACTTACTTCATCTCCTTTACTCAAATGGCGGTGTCCTCTGTCTCCCTCCCTCCTAACATTTTCTCTGCTAATCCAGACAAAGTCTCTTTACCTTTGTGACTGAAGGGTTAATCTCCTCCTTTCCTGCCTGGCCTGTATGTTTGCTCTAGGAGTTACCAAAAGGATTTGGAATGAAGTGTGAAAATGAAGTCAAAGCACAAGGGCATATTGCCTCATAAGGCAATGTTAAGAAGCAGTATAGAATTTATAGAATGGCTAAATTTGTAGTTTGCCTATATTGAGATTGAGGGGTCAGAAGAAGACAGTTAATTTTTGATAATATTCTAACAGAAAATATATATTTAGGTGTCAGTGACTAAAAAATACTAAATCTTCTGACTTTCAAAAAAGAAACAGTATAGGAAAAAGTTGAAATTTACAGAGAAGCTATAACAGGGTAAAGAAAAGGAAATAGAGAGAAGGAAGGCAAAGTAAGACTTTTTAGAGACAATTTTTTTCAAACTATTCAATATGCAAAGATTTGGCAAAGCCAGCTACTCCTGTAAAGGATAAATTAACTGGGCAAAATAGATGAAGAATAAATCGTAAGTAATCAAGGACAAGAATCACTTCTATTATGTGAAATATCAGAGGTCTGTTCCCGTGTTACCTTGCATGTTGCCTCGGCTTTTCCTAACAGGCACAAAGCATATACGAGGTAGATATAAGATGCCATTCTAATACGTGAGGTAATTCGCGTGCCGTGTAGGACCTTTGCACGCTTCTGAGACTGAACAAGGTACAGGGCAGGAAAGAATGAGTGTCGGCTGGCCGAGGGAGATGGGAGGGTAGACACGGGTGCCTGCTGAGAAAGCCCACCTCATTCAGTGTGCAGTCCACAAATACTCAGCAGAATCACTGCTCTGTGTAGCTTCATTTTTATTGTCACGAAAAATAAAAACTACACAAGACATCCTTCGAAAATTCTGTCTGAAATAGATGATGTGTTGTTGAGGCCAAGAGTTACCTCACCTCCTCAAATTTTTGTCAACTGCTCAGCCCAAGAGGAATGAGAAATATTACCAGTCCCAAGGAGGACCTTGGTTCATAGTCAGCATATGAAACAATGCAGATGTCAAACAGGTTACAACACTGATAAATAAAGTAAAATCATTTTGCTAGAAAACGAATAGTATCTTTTTCTACTACTTCCAGGTTACCATGTATTTCCTCCCTAAAATTAAAAGATATATTAATGAAACTGAGAAGACAACCCAGTAACCTAAACTTAGGCAAAAAGATAAAAATTCCACAGTGATATGAACTACTCAAGTGCATATACTTTTACAATTCTTCTGACATGTAACATTATGCGTCATATGCTGTTTATATTCTCAGATAAGGTGATAATTCTAAAAACACTGTGATGTTACGTGCCATCAGTCATATCGCTATCTTTGTTGGTCTAAACTTTTCTACAAGTTTTGTAATAATTTTTCAGATAAAAGATATCTCCTGTTACATTTTCCATTATGGTCCTCTGAAACAGTTTTTTTTTTATCTGATTGTTCCCTCTAAATTTCAACATTAGTCACCCTGTCTTGTGATGGTGTTTGTATCAATCTCCACTGATCAAGTTTTAATAACTTTAAATCTCTTACCTGTGTTTCCTTCTGGTCTGGAGTATATTAAACAACTTGCCAGTTATGGAAACGTTGAGTGCAGCTAGTTTTTAATAATTTTGATTTGTTGCAGGAAGCACAAAAGGCTGGAATCTCAGCAGGATTAAATACATTTAGCCTTCCATAGTTCTATGAAATTAAATGGCAGCGTGCCAGTCTATATCCTGTGAGCTTCTACACGTAAATATGGAAACAAACTACTTTTTTGCAGGAAATATTTGAGGCTTTTCTACATATTACCACTTTTTTTTTTTCTGGGGAAAGTAAACTCTTCCACACAATACTCTAAGGTTTTGCAGTTGCGATAATGGAGGAAAAAATGCAGTTCATTCCTCTTGGTAAGCAACAGAATGAAAACAAAGTCCATCTATAATTCAGAACTACAGTGTATCATATAAAAATAAAATCATAATAAAATAATAATGATGTGATTCATGAACCAGAAAATCTGATTGTTCAAGAAATGTAATAATAATATTAAGAATGTAATTCATTAGTGATATGAAATACAAGAGTTTCCAAGCAGGAGCTGAATAAAGTCTCCAAGTAATCTCTTCATTAGAGTTTATTAGAAAAATGAACATGAATTCATGCATAATTAAGGTTGAATTAGCAGCAAATATGAGACATAACACCCTCACAAGTGGTGAGGGTGCTTTGCTTAAGAATAGTGAAGTCTGGCCAGGTGAATCCCACCTTCAGGATACTCATTTGCATTTTACAGCAGCATATAATGAGGTTAATGTGGTATTCAGTGTGCTTAATTAAAGGTAAGTTCCCAATGGTCAACTTCTTAATTAAGAAAGTGGCCTAAATAGGCCAGTATTCCACTTTTTATCATTATGACTGTAATCAGTAGTGCAGTAAAAATTGTATGACACCTCACAGAGCTGAAGACTACTACTTCAGTTGAAGAGTTTATCAGAACTATTCTTTTATGTAGCAAAATAGCAATATTTGCTTTTTCAAGGACATAGGGTTATAGCTGAATTCATGGGATAGATGGAAGATCAGAAGTCTAGGACTAAGGGACAACATCTGCTCCTCTTGCTTGGCTGATGAGATCTGCTGCTGCTCAGCTGCTCAGGCAGCTGCGCCCAGCGCAAGCGCTCATTTGGGGGTTTTGCTTTTTCATGTAGCTTTCTGCAAGTTTACTTTTGGTTCCTCTCTTCACCTTTATTAGCAGACTCAACTACTGTAATCCTGTGTTACTATCTATCACAACGTGTAACTGCCAGAAGGACATTACATATAGACTCATAGAATCATCTAGGTTGGAAGGGACCTTTAAGATCATCGAGTCCAACCATCAACCTAACACTGTCGAAACCACTGCTAAACCATGTCCCTCAGCACCACGTCTACCCATCTTTTAAATACCTCCAGGGATAACCCTTTCAGTGAAGAACTTTTTCCTAATATCCAATCTAAACCTCCCCTGGTGCAACTTGAGGCCATTTCCTCTTGTCCTATGGCTTATTACTTGGGAGATGAGACCAACCCCCACCTTGCTACAACCTCTTCCATTGTCATTCACATGACGATGTAATAGCAGAAATTTGTCTCAGAAGTGGTTACAGGGTAAGAATTTGCTCCTCCTCTCTTCCTCAGTGAACTGCATGGCGTTCCATAAGTGATGTCAATGAAACTTTAAGGCTGTGCTATAGCACCCAACACCATCCCACATCCCATCTCTTCTATCTAGACTGTACTCATTCCTTGCATTAAACTGTGTTACACTAAAAAGAAATAACGAGTCACGAAACAAACATTCTAGGCATAAACATTTTAATAGATGATGAATTAATTAATTCTGTTGCTAACTAATTTCAATAGGGCAATGAGTTTAACATGTAAGGTCTTGAATTTACAAAGCTGCAGGCACGCAAATGACTTGCTCAAGTATTCACTGAGTTTAAAATATGAAACACTGTCAAGTAGGGAACAAGAAGTGTGAGAATGGAACAGTTTACATACTCAGCAGGTGCAAAGAAAAAAGCAAACCAGATGTGCCCGTTTCCTTACAGAAAACGGGTGATATACAAAGACACTTTTTTGATGCTGATTTAAATTAGTCCACGATGCAGATGCTGCTGTGGTAAGTTTGGTATAAAGGCAAGTTAACATGCATAAGCCTGAATAGAAATCCTACACATGAACATTTGTGTATCTAAAGATAGTCCCTGGAATGGAGGATGCAGTCCGACTGAAATAAAACCAGCAACATTTCTTTGGTGTTGGCCTTTGATACCAGATTTCAAGTTATTAGGCTAATACGTTTCACATGTACAATTCATCTTAAAACAGATGCAAGAATGCATTTCCAGTAAGGCAGCTGCTCTTAGCAGCACTTCCTAGAACATGGAACAGTTTCTGGTTTTTCACTGGTAAATGGCAAAAGTAACTCACCCCAAGGCCTGAGTAGAAAATGGGATGTCACTTTAATTCTGTATAGGGGCATATTTTTACACCTTTTTTCCAACAAACTCAAAGGCAGCTTTTCCAGCTGTGTACAATGAAAACGAAGGACGAGTTGTCACTCTCTTGAAATCAATAGCAGTTTTGCCGTTCCAGTCAATGGCTCTGATGCTGCAGATGCGGTACTTGATGGCCTGGTTTCAGGGATGCCTTTTTCATTGAGCGGCATGTCTGTCTAGGGTACACCTCACCCAGACGTACCTCAGAAATGCCCCCCTTTTGTGGTTTGGAACATCCTGTGCGCTCTTTTGACATGAAATAAATGAAAATCTTCTAAGCCATGTATTAATTAATTTAAGTGAATGTAAACATATAAATAGTTAGAAACCAGAAATAAATTATTATTATATCAATAAATAATTATTATTTGACATTGATTCCCATGGAAACCAAAAGGTAAATAGATTAGTTTAAACCGCAGTTTATTACCCCTGCTACCTCTTTCTATTAATGTTCTTAAAGGTATCTGTAAAACATATGAAAAATTCTGCCTCAATCTTAAAATGTCTCTGATTCATCCACCAATTTTTAACATTACATATACATCCCAAATGCAAAGTATGGTCTGGTAATTACAGTAAATAAAAGTAAAAAATACATAATTGAACTCTCAGGCTTTAAAATTACCTCATCATTGCCAATGTGTTGAATTCGAGTTTTCTCTTGAATATTCATATGATCACAACACTGGCAACTCTCCAACTTGCTCCTCCTCAGAGCTTTAGCTGCTTCTTATGGGTGCTTTCTTCGTATTTGATATTTTCATCTCTATTAAAACAGTACTAGATCTCTAGGATTATAATTACAGTACTATACATTTTTTTATTTTTTAAAATAAAAGCAAAATATCTGCTTTCGGAAAAATGATTATAACAAGCTTTAGTACTTATCTGCATCAACACTTAAAAATATTTTTCTTCTCATGCTGCAATGTAGTAATTGTGCTACTGACACTTTTTCATTACTATCATGCCAAGGTGCCATTAAAGCAATTGAATAATTGAAAATTTGATCTAATCATCTGCACCTATTTTTCCAGCACAATAAATGAAAAAAACCCAAGTGCATAATATTTGAAATAGACCTTTAAGCTGAGTTAATATAAATGTTTAAGCAAAGATAGATATGTTAATGTGTTTTGTTTTTTTTTCTAGCCCTACTACTGCCAGTCTTACCACAAGCCTACAACCGTCTCCTTTTTAAAAACAAGACTATTTTAATGTGTTGATTTATTTTCACTGAAGAATGTCGTGCTCACAAAGGTAAACCCTGTAGCTTAGGTTACTGTTCTGTTGTGTCTGCTATTGGAAATGCTAGAAAGAGCTTACTCTTTTTCTCTCTTTTTTTTTTTCCTTTTTGTAATAATGGTCTAAAAGACACTCTTAGATGTTAATATCTTCTTCCTGCAGGAAGCAAGCAGTATATACGAACATACTGTAAATGGTACTAGTACAGCAGCTGTTTGCCTGTTGTAATGCTGGCCATTTTTGTCCTTTTTCTTTTTTTTTTTCTTTTTTCCTTACCTCCACTGCTAATGATTTAGCATTTAATGGGATGAAAAGGTGAAAGAAGGGACAGGACCAAAATGAACATGATGATAGAATTTGTGCATCTGCTGTGTGAACCATCTATCCTGACGCTGTCCCAGTCTCTTTTGATTGCATGCCGCCTTCTACCTTTTTAAAGACATGGATCTTAGTCAAAACACATCTGAGAACCAGAAGAGGTTTAGAAAACTGAGGAAGTGCATTGATCAGAACATGAAAATCAGATTGCATAAAAGCTTCATCAGCCCTTGACTTCACATCCAACCACAGAAGAAAATTACAACCAACAGAAAAAAATCACCACCAAGAGACTGTTAACAAGATCATATACCAGTGTTACTTCAGACTACAAGCATAAAAAAATTAACCATTATCTACTAGAGAAAGCTTTGTCAATCTCATGTGTGGTTTATGATGGTGTGTTTTATCGGTTTATGGAAACAGAAGTGAGATTCTTGTCATGCCTAAGACACTATGCAGCTTATGGAAAATGTATTTAAATATTTAGTACTTAATTTAAATGTTAGATCTGTCACTTCAGGGAAGGACCAGAGTCAGAGTTCAGTGAGATAAAGGTACGCAAACCCCTTAAATTCTTATTTTAAACACCACAGATTTAACTTATAGTCTACACAGTACTTTCTGAAAAGACCTGGAAGACAAATGAGCTTTGATCTGTGCTTTAACAAAGAACTGGGGCTGAGGGTGCAACCACAGCCAGCTTTGATGTCCGGCCAGGCCGTTGACCACTATTCCTCTCTGGTACCGTTCAGGCTACTCAGCCACAAGCGACCTAATTTGGTAGGCCAGGCTGGAGGAACCTGCACTCCTGCCCGTGACTGTACCTTACATTAAAAAATGGCTCCAGCCTTCCTTTCTTCTCGCTTGGTGTTTTTCACAAGCACTAGAGTAATTTACAAGATTGCTAGATATATAAGCAAGCTTGACTGAAAATATATATTATTTTTTTTGCTGGAATAAATCTATATTCCGTTGGCACTGCAACCTGAGGTAATATTGTATATATCAGCATTTTTAATGTATGCTAGTCTGCTCATAAAACTATTGCTTCCTGAGCTTACATACAGTCACTTTTTAATGCCCTAGCGACTGAAACAAAAGAAAATGTGATATTAGCCTTTTCCAAAATTAAATTTGGGAAACAACCAGTGCCATTTACAATCTAATAGAAATGTAACTATTTAATATATTAGTACATTCTGCTCTGCTCCAGTCCCTCTGCCTGAATATAATATCCCAAGCATATATCACTTCTTTACTTATGCTAAGCACATACAACTAAATCAGATTCCTGACTTTTCTTCTCCACTTCTATGGTTGAAATGAGATCCAGATGTTATTAAACTCTTCCATTTTGTTGTCTGTCCTATAAAGATATAACCTTTTCATATGATGCCATGGATTCAAGACCCATTCAAAATTCTGGTCATTCCTATCAGTCCAATACCGTGACAGGTTTGTTTTCAGAATCATCAGCCTTCTAGGTGTCACCTTTAACACTGATTTAAACACAGCTATAATTCCTGAAATATAGATGAGTGAAAAAGAAAAACCTGACCTTGTTTTCTCCAGTTCCTGGCTCGTCTTGATTTTAGAGGTTCAGTTCTTTGCAGACACTTTCAATGTATTCCCTAATTTGCTTATACTGCTAAGATGTTTAAAGTGCTTCCTACTTATGTCTTTTCTTTATTCATATGAAACAGCACTTTTTGTTCGTAGTGTTGGAATACTCGTGCAATCTCTCTCTTTGAGAAATATTTGGGGAAATAATTTCTCCCCAAGTTTTGAACCAGTTGACTAAATGGAAAAGAAGAAATGGAGCTTTTCATCTGAATATAACCAAGCAGACATTAAAGACCAGACTGTAAAAGCCATTTTCAGATTGCCTAAAAATTCGACACAAAATTTCAACCAGACCCGAGGAAAGCGATTCAGGATAACCACAGAATTGTCAGAAGGATGCTTAAATCAGCTTCTAGGAAATGACAGAGAGGTGGAAATCTTGCTCCTTTCTTGGACTGTGCTGTCTAACCAAAGGCAGCAGTGAGGGATATTTGTGAAACTGGGATTCAGAGTCAGAAACCTCTACTGCTCTGAGTGATGGGGCAGGACATTACAGGCACGATGGCTGCAACCTTCTAGGAGGGTCAGGGCTTCAGTCCTCGTGTGTCTTCCCTGCCCCTGCAGCCAGGAACACAGGTGCCTACAGAAACCCTGATGGTGACGATGAGAGCACTCTGTTTTGATGGGACAGTCCTGGATTCTGCTCCCTGCTTTCAGGATTCTTAAGGTTTCTGTTCTGTAGTTTAATATAAGCTTTAATATAAAGTTTAATATAAACTGTATGAATATGTGTGTAGTTGTGATCAGTCAAGTCTCTGTATGACTTCTGCCTTCTTCAAAAATCAGCTATAGACTTGTTACGGCGGCAAATGGTGGGCATTTAGTAGAGCGGCAAAGAATAGATCGCGAAACAGCGGTTATTTTACTGTGAGACAGAAACAGTATTGTAGATAATGGTGGGATACATTGAAGCCTTTTTTTCACAATAGCAATTTATCCCAAGAGGGGAATATGATTGATTAAACACAGTTAGTTTCATCTTAGCAATGTGCTTAGGTACCTGCTTAAATTTTAAGCACAATTTCTATGTTATATCTTTTAGGAATGGTTGAGATTAAGACTACTCTATACTTATAATTTTGGGGTTTTTAAATCCTTCCAAAATGGACATAACACAAAAACTACTGAGATCAGTAGAAATGTAGAAAAACGGGACTGGGGGTGAGGGCATGGAAATTATTCAAACAACCTGCTGGGCATTCAGAATAGCCCCCTTGCTGTTCCCATATTACTCCTTCATGAAGTGACCCATTTTAAAAGCAATTAGGTTATGCTCCCGTTACTCTGAGTAGGCATTTTCCAATTTATAATCTAAATGTGTTCAGCACCATTTTACACCCACTCCTTGTGTCAACACTTGTCCTTTAGCTCGAGGGTTACCCCCACCCATTGTTTTCTCTTTGATTTATTTATAGGCAGTTATCCTCCATAGACTGCATGTGCTTGACTAAAACAAGCCATGCTATTTTAGCCTTCCCTATTAAAAGATTTGCTCCATTTATTACTCAACCCAGAAGAAAATATATCTCGATATTGACTCTGTGTGACCCTCACCAGAAAAACTCAGAAGCCATAGAGCAGATTTCAGAAATATTCAAGTTATTCTTTACATTCGCAACCTCTGACAGCAGAGCACTGTAATTTTCAGAATAGGTGGTATCTCAGCAGTAAAGTGGTACTGCGATAACAATGCACAACTGTTGCCTTTATTTAACAGCCAAGGACAGCTTTTATGGATCTTTACTGCTGCAATCAGAAATTACATTCTTGTTTCCAAAATTAATTGTCATATCCCCCCCCACCCCTTTAATACATATTTCATTCTAGCTTTGAATTGCTTCTGGTTTCTAGCCAACAGAATGGATTTTACGATTCATGACTGAAAAAAGAATGACATTGAATTTAACCTTCTAAATGTAATCCTTTTAAGTCTTGGTGGCTTATAATACAGCCATCTTGGTTTTAATGGCAGCTGTTTCCTCAGATTTATGGCTCAATTTTCACAAATACATGAAATACTTATTGTAGGTCTCAAATGACATGTGTTCAGGACCATTACAATAATGAATAAAGGCATTTTTGTAGTGTCACTAAACATATAATCAAGTTCTCAAGAGTCTACAGTTTTGTGCCGAAGTGCTACATTATGGTTTTTTCCTTCTGGCATTAACTCTATTAGATGGTCTGTACAACCTGATTATTTGTCCTTTGTGGAACATTCACTTTTACCGACTGTTAAATAAAAGCTGCTAAAAGACATATCTTGCAAAGAGTGTTTATAGACACAGCCACATCTACAGTATTAACTATACATTGAGAACAGCTATCTATCTGTTATAGATTTAGGGGAAGGGTAAGTTTCAGAAGACCTTAGGAGGTTTAAGGCTAAAAATTAATGAGAGTTTTCATGATTGATTTCCACAGTGTAAAAAATCTTCTAGAGGTTACAATGACCTTAAAATGTTGTGAATCTTGTGAGAGATTCTTAAATATTAGCCATATGATATGGCTAATTTAAATAAAATCCTCCATTCCATGTGAAAACTTGAAACAAAGATATAGCAAGTTTATGTGAGAGGGATATGAAGAAGAAGCATATAGGACTGACTCCCATCAGCTGCTGTGATCTTGGATGAGGAGTTGCATATCCACAGCAAAGGGGAGAGAAATGAATGCAGGAAAAGCTGGACAAAGCATAAAGAAAAGAGTGTTCCATGTGCCAGAGTCTAAAATGTCTTCCTTCAGTTCTGCTTTTATCAGTTCCTGCTTTAACTCTCTACTTGGTTTTGACTATTCTCTCTGGAGCTGTGATTTGGATCTGGTTTTCCATGATGCAGACTGGACCCCATACAAAGACCAACATATGAAGAACGTTTCTTTTCTGCCAAAGTATCAGATTTCCAAGTTTTTGATTCTTTCCTTTTATTGTTAAAATCCAGTAGCACTCCTTTCTTGTAGTTTGAATCGCACGTACTGAATATCATATGGCTAGTCTATTGTCATTTCATTCTTCTGTTTAACTGCTATTGTTGTTCATGTTTCTATGATCTTATAAGTTTTAGCTGCGTTAGTTCTCTAGTCATGACTGTTTGATTTTATTAGTCAAGTCACAAAAGTTTATAATAAATTTCTTAAATTATGTGGTACAGCTTAGTGAAAAAAGTGTGTAACATAATTGTACATGCAAACAACTATGTATACATATTTATGAGGTAATAGGTCCTTGGCAAAATTGTTTCTCCTTAGTGTACAATATTTTTCACTATACTGAGAAGCATTGTTCTTCTGATAAATATGAAACAAAAAAGGCTTACATTTTTGTATTAAACTTAGGTTTGCTTTTAGAGCTCTGGAAATGGCCAGTAAATTCCAGTAGTTTCTGAAATAAGTTATTTTGAGTATAACTTTCCTCAAAAATCTACATAGAATATGTTGTAGCATCTAAACCAAAATAGCATTCTGTATGCAGAGACCTCAGTGAATAATAATCAGTTAAGACTGAAAATGCTGCAATGTACTACATCTTCAGAAGAAAATGTTCTGGTCACATCATTGCATTTCATTTCACCTGATGCATTCCCTCAATGAGACAATGAGAACTATGACACTGTGTATGAAACACAGAACCCATTTCTTCTGAAAATAGGTCATTGATATCAATGACAGATAATGTGTTAAATTGCTATACTAGAGACGTAATACATTTTATTTAAGCCAATGCCAGTTATATGGCAACAGTCCAATGTGTTGGACACATGTATGAAAATCACAACTGCAAAAACCCCAACATATGTACAAGAAAAGAACAAAAATTGGTAAAAAATTTCATTCAGTTGAGGGTAAACAAAATCTAAAAAAGTTAAAGGAAATAACATTTCTGGAGTAATATGCTCCCTCCTTCGTAACATTAGGTCCTCTGATACTAGAATTTCATTACAGTGGACAACACTGGACACAAGTTGTTAGTGTGATATACCACAGTATTTCTTTGCAAGAATATTGCAAATCTAAAACTGCATCATTTTTATTTCATTGATGTACAGCTTTATTAATGCAGCCATTGTGGTTGTAGGTGTTACCGTTAGTGACCTACACAAATATTCCTCCTCAAAACAGGTATGTTTTACAATGCTGCTCATTGGTTTGATGTTCAAATAGAAGCTTCTGGGAAGTTTAAAGTTGTTATTCCTTCATGAATAAGAAATTGGAATGAAGGGGAAAAAAAGATCATCAAAACAGACCACAGTGTTTCCTCTGTGTAAGCTTTAATGCACTCACACAGCTGCCATACTGGCATCACATTGCCTTAGCTTTAAAATAAGCCAAACATCTTCTTCTAGTAGAAAAGTCTTTAAGAAATGTTGCAGTCTAGGTTCTTGTCCAGATTTTGGTACCAAAGCAGAAGCAACAATTTTAACACTTTTGAACTGGACACAGAAGTTTCACCAAGTGCCTTTCTGTGTTCCTTGTCTTGAAAGACTTGACTTAGAGCTGAAATACCTCTGGGACACCACATAATTCACTGTGAATACCATGAGAAACCCTTTATCTAGGGAAGCCAGGGCAAAACTGTAATGACTTTCTAGAAGAATAGTTCCATCAAATTAATAGCTGGCTGAGACTCAAACTTGTATGGCTTGAGTACAAGGTTTTTGTGAACCTTAAGAATAAATGTCTCTTCTTTAAAAAAGGTTGCTAAGATACATGTCTATATCCTAGCCAAAACATTGTAAAAGGCTGATACAATAAAAAATAAAACACTGGCTGTCCTTCATTTGTAATCAGGTTATAATAATATTTTTAATAACTACTATATTTAAGTCATAGACATTGAGACCATAGCTGTATTTGAAATCCATAGATGTACTGGATTAGACAAAATTAATTCAACTGAATTCTTGAGTTTTGTAATATTACTTAGAATAGCAAGACCTTTTTGTGCCTCACATGCCAGAAATGCTGGATTTGTGTAAAGAACTTGTACAAAAGAGAGTGCGAAAACAGAACCAGATGTTTGTGCTATTTTAGCCACTGAACTTTCTCAGAAGTCCTTATACATTTTCTGCCATTAAGGAACATTCTGCTACAAATGATGTCTTGGTGTTTTCATGTTCTGGAATCATCATTCAGTTTTAAAGCCTTGTATATAACTAATATCCAATAGCACAGCTTTTTCCTGTTTTTACAGTTTGCAACATTAATTGCTACTGTTGTATAAACAACAGTGTGAACCATGACTACCTGAGTGCAGCGTTGACACAGAACATATGCCAGCCTCTGTGGAAACAGGAAAAAACTACAGTGTCTGCTCTGTATCAATTAACCTAAATGGAAATAATCTGTATAAAATTTATGATCTCTTTATTGCACGAAAAGAATAAAGCTAGAGTTATGTGACACCTCTTTTTAATTTTCAGGCTCAGAGGAGTATCAAAACTAACTAGGAACGCTAAAAGTTTTACTTTTAGGTGTCAGAAACATTTCCACAGAACGGTAGCTTCAGCAACCGGGGAAACTAAGTATAATTAGTCAGAGCTAGGCCTTTTCTAAATTTTTTTAAATCAGAAGCAGTTGAAAGCTTTTTATTAAGGAGACAAGTTGGACCTTAACGAAATTATACACTACTAATAGTTTTAAAAGAAAGGCTAAACGTAATGGAAGAAGAGATATAATCCATGGTCAGTTTTTAATGTAATAAAAGCAATTGGTTTCTCTGACTTGAAAGAAATCGCGTGTTCTGTGCTCAGTAATGCTAATCCTGGCAGTTGCTCCTGGCCATGTATCTCATATAATTTTGAAAGGTACAAAGACATGAAAAACTTCTTACATGAAACAGAACTCATGGATATTAAGATGACAGAGGGTGAAGTGACGAGTGTGGGCTTTGAAGAAAGCAAGGCAATTTTCAAAGCAACTAACTTTTTATTCTTTTTCTAGAGTTACTCTGTCAAAGATACTTAGCTCAGCTGTCATTTCTTCCTTACTGAAGCCATATGTTTCACAACTTAAATCGGCAGATCCATCTGTGTTATTGGTGGTGAATAGCAGTGGTTAACTGCATACTCTGCATACAGATCATTCTGGTATACGCAGACTCAATTTTGATTAAAAAAAAAAAAAAAGAAACAACGAAACCTGCCAGCTATAAATCATAGACTTTTTCAGGTTTCTGATCCAGGAACCGAGAGGAACGAAATCTCTTTTTTCTTATCTGCATAATTTGTTCAAAGCCATTATGAAAAAAGTATTTTTTTTTGCCATGTAATTTCTTTAATATTTTCAAATTCAGAATAAGTCTGTTCCAATATTTGCAGTGGCTTTAGAAGAGCACACAGCGAGGATACAAGATATTACTCCATTCCATCATGCACAATAAGCTTTTATCTATTGGACTAATTTAGTTTTAAATACCACCAGGTAATAAAGTTTCAGTAACATCCAGTGCCTCATATCACCATCTGAGTCACATTCAATAAGATATTTCAGCTGATAAAATACTTTATTTGATAAGGTGTATTACGCGGGTTAAGCTTTGCAGAAGCTGAGCCTTTCTGCCTTAGGAAGAGAAGGGACAGAAACTGAAACTGATTTATTTTGAACAAAACAAAAACCACCCGTTTCTCATAACATCCTTCTGAAACAGCAGCATTTGAAGAGCCAGAAGAGATGTTATTTGAAAGCCTTCTGCTCTGCGTTCCTTTAGAGGACGACTGATTTCACTTTCTGAGGGCACGTGTAAGCAGACCTTGCCCAGCTAACAAGTAGGAGGGGGCACGTTCAGAGAGGCAAAACCCCTCTGCATGTCTCTGACAAGGGTGACTCGGGTCCCCATGGCTGCTCTTCAGACTTCTGAGCTAAAACACCCTCTGTCAGTGACCTGTGGGATGAGTGGCAGTAGTTAAAAGCTTTGAATTGATGCCTTTCTGGGTTACCTAGCTGCTGCTTTTCTTTCCCACATCCTCCCAAGACCAACTCAAGGCCAGTACAGGAAACAGTTTTGTTTTACTGCAGACACAGAACTGCTCTATTGAGAGAGAATAACTTTTCAGAGTTCTGACCCAGCCCAAGAGCATGAGCCATACTCAGAGCTACCTTTCTGTAGCCGTACCGTAAAACTACCCTTACTTTAGGCCGCTATATCTCACCTTCACCCTGAACGAAGTAAAATATGTATCTTCTCTGTACCAACAAAATTCTATAGAAGATTTGTTTTTAATCTCATAAAATCAGTCCCAGAAAAAAAAAAAAGTTGATTAGCACAACAGATTAAGGATGAAGGTGGACTGCAACACTTATATGTCAAAAAGTATGTTAGTGAATAAACACAAGCATTTAAGCTTTCTAGCAGTTTGTTGGCCATGTTCAAAGTTGTTTTGAACGGAGACATTTTCACAGCAGCTGACATAGGGATGAATCTTAGTATTGGAAGAATTGAGTGCTTTATGATAAAGTTGAATAGTAATGCTGATGCACACCAAAATAAAAAAAATAAATAACAAGCTTCTGCACAGAGTGCAGTTCTTCATCCACTTCTGTATTGGTTATGTGGAGAGCTGAATTTTTCACAGTAATACTGCAGATGTGTTTCACCTTTCTTTAAGTGGAACCTGGGTACAGCTTTCGGCAGTGAAACAGGATTTCTGTATGAAAAGGAAGACACTCTAAGAAGGACAATTTAAAAAGAAATATTTTTTTTTTACATTATTAGCTTTTTTCTGATTAATAAAAGCATGGATATTTTCATATAGGATACATATTCCCTGTGTCCACCACCACCAGATTTCCTACAACCAGCTAAGCCACATGAAAAAGCTCATGAGGAAGAGGTGCAAGAATCCCCCTCTGGGGTCTCCACCTCCAGGCTCGGGAGCTGTGTGGAGGCTCAGGGCCTGTCCTGGTCCCTGGTCCCAGCCCTGCAGGACCTCACCCCAAACCTCCCAGCTCCACGTCCCAGCCTAGTGCGTAGTGATGGCTGCGGCTGACCCCAGTCAGCTGGACATTGGGGGCCAGGTCCTGCTGGGGGGCATTGCCTCAGCCTCACCTGCTGCCCCGGCTCACCACCCTTGATGGAGAACCCATTCCTGTTCATCCTTGGTGGTTATCTCCCACCTCTTATTAATGTTTTTAGCAAGGGTTGGTAGCAGAGCTAAGACCATGAGTGTTCCCAGTGTGTGTAATGTTCACAAAATTCCTAAAGGAAAGGTTTGTCTGCCACCTCGATGGCCAGCATAGGTTTCAAGCCTACAACTGTAAAAGACAGTAGTGAGCTGATAGGTACTTGGTTGGACGCTAGTATGGAAGGACCTCTGCAGAATTCTAAAGTGGGGTAGGAAGGAATAAAATGATAAATATGAAATACATTGTGGAAATCCTGGAAAAAAATAAGAGCACATCACTGCAAGCACAAATAGTAGTTGCATAATGAGCTTAAGTAAGACAGTCTAGAAAATACTATCAGCAATAGCTCTGAAATGTCCAATTTGAGACGATCAGATTTGTTGGATTAGAAGAAACTGATGGAAAGTTAAAACCAAGTGTTGGAAAAGGTAACACAAAAAAATAAGCCAGTGCCTTAAAGACACAAATTTTCCATCTCTGATTTCTTTTCAAGTTTATATCATGTGAAATTCTGATTATAGAAGCTGATTCTCATCTTACTAGTGTGGAGAATGACATCTGCCTGTGCACCAAAACAAAACAGTAGACCTCACTACAAATAGCATAATGGACAGAAAAAGAAAATATTGGTTCATTTTAGTATTTTATAGATAGGCTTTGTCCCACATTTGTATATATGCATAATATATGCAAACTGTTCAAATATTCACTTCCTCTGCTTCTCAAGTGCATTGCAAACAGTCCACTGCTCCATTAGATTAGAATGCCTTGTCTCCTGAAATCATAATCAGAGGGATCCTGAAATTAGGAGTAGAAATAGGTGATCATCTCTGGCTTTTTGCACATATGCAGGTCTACTTACGTCTTCTCTTCTTTTTTCCCCTGAAGAATTTGAGTGGGATTTCTAGACTAAGAATAGAGGTCATTAATAGTAGAGGACAGGGATTTAAAAAACAGTGCAGATTGTTTTTTTTTAAGTAGCACTGTAAAAGTTGTATCAAATGAAGCTTTTTTTTGTTCTTCTAGCTGCATGTGCATTCATTTTGTCCTACTAGTAATTTTAATTATGATTGAGCTGTTATAAAGAAGCTGATCACTTTCTAAATCTATAGCTGAAGAATTGAACCAAAGCTAATTTTTCCTTCCCCAACACAGGATTTGATAAACAGCTTGATCTTCGATATTTTTTTTTCTTAGATGTGCTTAATTTTTCTCTTTTTCAAGGGTTGTGAACTATCTCTTTCCCATGATAAATGGTAATCCTTTCAAAAAACAGTTAGGGTCAGACTGCATAACAGACTGTATGTGTAGGAAAGTTTTAAAAGGATTCCTTCTTTCAAGTGTCCATTCCTGCTACTACAGCTCTTTTGATTGCATTATCAAGGTTGCGAACTATAGGGACTGTTCCTATAGCATGAGCTGAAAAAACTCCAGCTCTCAGAGAACCACCTTCTGAGAGATCAAAAGCAGTTGTGCTTGTGATGGCTTTTTCTTCTGAAGTACCTGATTCACTCAGCTGCTTATACAGTATTCCCATTCATATGAAATTATAGTGTAAAAAAACCCCACAGATTAGTTTTCTTGACATTAGCATAGGCTGTTTTCAAATAGTTTTTTCTGTTGTTTCGATTAACTTTGTTTATTAGAAAGCTTTCCTAAAACATAACTAGGTAAATCTAGTGAATTCTAAGTATGGCCAACAACCCCTACCAGCAAATGCAGAAACTCTCTAAGCCTTATACAGATTCAATGAAAAGTTACTTCTGTCATGTCAATCTTACTACACTCCTACTTCCTCTGCTTTGATATTTATGTCAGGGTTCAATTTTTCTTTTCAAACAAAGACAAAATTTTAATCACATCAAGAAAAATTAACAAACACATTTTCAGGAGTGTTAATTAATCTGGCCTGATCAATTCCTGGCAGTTGGTACTTCGCAGTCTTGGTTTTCCAAGGAGCTGGGCACCCATTTAAACTCTGGGTCATAACTGAAGCAGCAAACCCACAGAATATCTATAAACCAGCCCGAGATCTCAGCCTGGGCACTCACATAAATGAAGGCATTTAGTAAAGGTAAGTGATCTGGTATAGTGCAGTTTTAATTCTACTGAAAAGCAGTACTCAAACTCAAAAGTTCCTTTTTTAACGCAGTATCCCTGCTCTGAGGCTGTACTGAACCCCGGGGAATGCCTTCTCCATGCAGGAGTGAAAGGAAGCTGAGTCAAGATTTCAGCCTTTCAGTTCAATATTTAGAGTATATTTCTATTCATTAAGCCAGGCAGCAGGATGACTTTCTAACAATTATGAAAGATCGTATGCCTACTGCAGTAATACACCTGCTCCAGATCTGTCATGAATGATCTATCTCCACCATCCGAAATATCACTCCAGAGGATCTTATGTCTTTAAAGTCATGTTCCTAAACCAAACTTTTCAGCATTTCATTGACTTCTTTTCTCATTTTATTTCCTTTCCTTTCACCTCCTCATTTCCTTTCGGCTTGAATTAAGAAACCTATCCGTAGCTCATCAAGGAGCAAAAATAGGCATGCTGGAGATAAGGCTTTTTACAGTAACTTTCGAGTTTGCTAGAAATTAGTTCTAGAAAGGCCAGCTCATTTCTGCTTATCAGACAGTGTGAGGAAAGGTTTTAAAATGCGGCTGACTGTGGACAACTTTAAAATGTTTGGCCAATGTGGGACAGGAAAAACTGATGTGAAAAGGTTAACATGAAGCAGTGGAAAATCGGTCCAAAATTAATTCAGTCCGTTTTGCTGACTGATATCTATGGTGCAACAGGCAAAAAAACCCACAAGCTGTCACTTTAGAGGTTTCTCACCAACCTCTCTTTAAAGTGTTTCCACATTGGTCACCTGAGGGCGTTGCATGGTGTGCAGCCAGCCCCAGCCAATGATATCTGCTTCCAGTATGTGAGAGCGTGCTCAGCAGGATGGATAAGCTGTCTGAAGGCTCATATAGGGTAACATATTTGGATTCTCACTGGTGACTGCATGAACCAGTTTCCAAAGGAGGGTCTTCTGAAGCAGGTAACGTGCTTAATGTATTTGTTAGTGCTGTGCGCTTAACACGCACTACCTCATCTTTGAATCCTACATCTTTGAATCCTAGGTGTTTTAAATATATGGGAGGGTTGGTTTGGTTTATTTAATAGTACAGTAGAGAGGTTACAGGGAATGGTATTCCAAATATTCATGTTTTTTACTGTTTGCTCTGTCAAACCAAGTTTCAATGACATATAACTGGAAACTCACATGAGAGAATCTTTTAGTGGTCCTGTCCTGGTTTGAGGTAAAACAGGACCAATTTTGCTTCTTAGCTGGGTCTTTTCTAACTACAGAAATTAACAGCATATTGTGCGGACACTATTCGTTCTCAGAGTGATAAGACCTATGTTTGTAGCTGCTGCCCAGGCATGGTATGCAGAGAGGGTCTTGCTTATACTTATTGCCATAACACCCAAGGCCAACCAACTTTGTCATTTGCCCCCTTGGAGGGTCAGAAGCGGAAAAGCACAGAGGGGTCCCACCTGCAGAGAGGAGTGGACAGGGCAGGTGACCCAAAACTGACCAACAGGGTATTCCATCCCATCTGCCTCATGCTCAGTATAAAAGCTGATGGATCAAAGGGTCAGCTCTCTTTATTCAATGGTCAATGTCTGAGGAGGACTCTGTTCGTCTGCCTGTGACCCTGATCCTGAATGCAGATCCGGAACCCAGTTCCCGTCCGTCATTGAGTCCAGCCTGGGACTGCCCCAGTGCCAGCTGGTGTCATGATTGTCATCCTGGGAACTTCATATGGTTTTGTATATATTTCATTATTTTCTTTTTATTTTATTATTAATATTTCATTAAAGTAGTTTAGTNCTCATATATCTCTTTTTCCTTCCTCTGCCTCTCTCTTTGAAGAGAGGTGTGAGGGAGCATCTGTCGCTCGCCTGGTGACTAGTTTGGCCCAAACCACGACAGGTCCTCGCTCTGAGAGTCGGCTTTTTTGAAAACTTGTCGCTTCTGACTTACTGTGTTAGTCTAGTTTAGCTGTTGTCAAATAAGCATTTCAATATTTAAGCAATGTAGCTTTATAAATTATCATGCTAAGTTTCTCATCTGTGCCTCATTCTATAATTTGAAAATCTCTTCTCCTGCCAAGTTTTTCTTAAGCACTAGAAATATACTGTAATAATAAACATCAAAAATAATTATACTGATACAGCTCATCCTTTTGGGGGAATTATTTCCTTTACACCAGGTAAGCACTAAGTATAGAGTTATATTTGCTGGAAGAACTGATGTGGAAATTGTGCCTAACTGGATAAATCAATAGATTGTTTGGGCAATAAAGCAAAAGATATTGCACAAGAGGCTGGTAACTAACAGTGTAGGTGCTAGACAATCAAATAATGTTTAGATATGCTAGTACATGTCTAGTGACAGAGTTTTCACAGTTTTAAACTGATTTAATAGAGTATGTTGTCTTTTCTGATATCGTCAACCTCCATGTAGAACTAACGGAATTTTCAATTTGTAAAACTATGATTTTAACACCTTAAAATATTAAAGCGATAAAGTCTCAGCCCTGCTTCATATGTTTTTGCTATTACATAAGACAGATATAGGGGGGGTTGGGAGCAGGAAGGTTGTCTTTGAAGCAGGAATAGCTCTTTGCACCATTGTCTCGTGTCACCAATCCCTCTGTAGAGAGAATTTACCTCTGGATTGCAATTACACGTGAGTGGTATGGAAAACTCACTAGCTTTGCGTTCACATCATCTTGCATACTTTCAATCTTTAAGCCTTCCTTGGTGTGACTAGTACTTAGCGTTACGGATTTTTTGGTCTCTTCAGCATACTCCTGTGGCATGGATATTTATTACTTCATTTAAAATTGGACTGTTCCATCTTGCTCTCCTACACTCAAAGCCAGTTCTTATTCCCCAGTTTAAAATGTCACGGTCTGGGGTTTTTAAAGAGTATTAGATAGTTCCTCATGCTCATGAGGAGTTTCTATTGCTCTAAAATTTTGAATGCTAAGCCCAATATCTTACAAAGCAACTCGAGGAAGACATTTTTGGCATAGCATTCTTCAGCTGTCCCAACTTCTCAAGGTGCTTTCGTTGGAAAGGATAGTGACCCTCTATTGATACATTTAAAGACATATTAATGGCATTTATAGACAGGTTCCACATCATCCCAACTTTATGTCTTCTGTAGTAATAATTTAGAAAAATGTTTTAATAATTAATATAAAAATGATCATTCTCTGATATGTGACATCCAACTGGAAGTTCAGATACCCATTCTCAGCCAACCACCAGCCTCCAGACACACTTTGTGCAAGGGCATAACACAGTACAAAGTGTGAATCTCCTGGATAAGACCTCATACGCAGAAGGGTGCTGGAGAAAAATATTAACTCAGGGTAGCTATACTGCTACTAATAATGTAGATTAATTTTTGGATTAAAGACAGAGTTAAGTGAAGAGTAAACATACCTGTAGTTTTAAACTGCTGCTATTACACTGCTGAAACATTTCTTCCACAGATAAACATACTTTGTCCAGTTGATCTCATCTCTGCTTGGTGTGATAGAAACCTGTTTTTTAAAATCACATACTTTTAGAAATTGTTGCTCTGAATATTCTACGAAGCTGTTTATCCAATATGTATGAAAATGAAATTCTGCTGGCATTGAGTTGTGTTTAATAACAGTAGTTTAATGTTACTTGCAGAAACTGTGTGGTGGTTATTTTTTTTTTCTCAAAACCAGAACTTTTAAAATGTTTTAAAAGATTGCCACAGTGTAATATATGCAGCGAAGTGTTGTCTCAAAAAAGGTAGAAACCCGTATACAGGATTGCTATTTGCCAGTAACTCGGAAGACATTACATGAGTAAAAATGACAGATTATATTCTCCTTAATAAAACCCCAGGAATTCATTTGGATTTGCACTTGAACTGATATAGATGAAAATAAAACTGCACTTCTTTCCATGACAATTTTAATTCTACTCCACTTTCTTAAGGAATCAGTCTATGACTTAATCAAATAAATTCCTAAATTAAGTGAACATTTGTGTTTTTTAAAAAGATATTAATCTAGCCATTTAAATCCTTAGGCAAAAGGAACAGCACAGTGTAATATTTTCATGAACTCCCATTCCTTCATACACAGGCACGCCTGCCTGGTGAAATAGTCTCCAAAGTCTCTCTCTCTTAATAGAAAGAAACATGAAAGGAAAAAAACAAAACAAAACAAAACAAAACAAGCCACAAAAACCTCTCTCTTGCCCCCCCCCCCCCCCCCCCCCCNCAATAACAACAAAAAACACACAAAAATGCCCCACTCCCCCAAATATGACAGAGAAGTATAAAATGCAGAGTCAATAATGGAAGAACTTCAGAAGCTGTTGGAAGTCTTTACATTTCACAAAAATATTGAAAAACAACGGTCCTCTGAAAACTTCCACAGTGGGAGTGCTGATAGCTCCACCTCTCCCAAAAAAGGACACTGTGATGGCATTTGAGCTCTGGCTTTCCCATTTCCAATTGGAAATCCAAACTGGACAATGGAGAAAGGTTCCTTATGTGGCAATTCAGGTGTCAGTAGAAGCTCCTTGGCACTGAATATGTTTGAGTGTTGCTGATAATTCACATGCCAGGTACTGCACGACTGGGAAATGGAAGTATCTCAAACTAGAGATTCCACTAATATTGCCATCTTTGTTCCCGCCACTGGGTTAAGTGGCGGTTTTTATAGATCTAGAGCCTAATTAGGCTATTTCAAGAATGTTCCAGAATAGAGGGGACCTAGTTCTAGCTCAGTAGCCTCATAGCTCGTAACTGACATCCAATGTTCTTTCAAGCGGCTTGTGTTATTAAAGATTCGATTCAGGTCACAATTTTTTATGTAAGCAAACTCAGAAGATGTTTTTCTTTATGTAGCTAACACTTATTTTAGAACTCCTGATCAATCACTATCTCAGGATTATTACTGTTTGTTTCACTTGTTTAAGCAAGGGGGTTTTGGAGCGTATGAATTACTATGGTTACAGTCTGAATGGTACAGAACAATAAATCACCCTTGACAGCCTTGCTTTGCAATGATGTTTGAAATAGTGCAATAAATTAGAAAAAAAAAAAAAAAAACAAAAATNATGTTTTTCTATGCCACTTCCTTTGCTTCATTATTTCTCAAAATTGCTGCACTGATTTCTGTTATGATTGAACTTAATCAAAGGTTAATTTCTGATGTTATGGCACTTTTACAGATCAGATAAATAAAATGAAATTCTGAAAAAGGTCAGCAAAGTTATAAGGTATTGGAAGGGTTAAAATATTCTTGCAAGTATGAATCTTTTTAGCAGGCATGGAAACAATGTCTAGACCTTTTTTCCTAACTCTATTTCATTTTAAGAAGGACTTCATGTTTGAAAACTAATTGCTTCCAGTATAGATTTAATTTTTCAAGAGATTTAGAAAACAAACGTAAACTTGCTTGACCTTTTCCATGAGTTTTGAAAATAGCAGTGTATCAATGAAATTATTCAATACACTGAATATGACTTTTGCCGACGAAGACAATGTATTAACAAAATCCTGCTTGTGTGGAATACTAGGAAAATAAATGAAACACTTATTGATCTGTTTTGAATGAATTCAACAGAAGTTATATTAAAACAGGGTCATTTTGTTGATGCATCTGTCTCACTAATAACTTTTCCATGTTTTAAAAACTCATGCTGCATGATTCTACAAGAGACCTTACTATGTGAAGAGTCATTTAAGCACCAATCTTGGACTATGAAGGAAGGAGGAGGAGCATTTTAATTATATATTTTAAAAATGCCCAAGGTATGCTTTGTAAGTCTTATTTTTCATTTTGTTTCTCTATTCTAAGTAGACTTGCTCTCTGATTAACGATGGTATTTCTTTGATTTACATTCATATTAGATGTGTTTATTAGAAAAGTACAAATTTTGTGGGATTCCATCTATTCTGTGATCTTCCTTAAGACTGTTCTTTCAAAGACTGGTTTCAGTTCCCAAGACTTTCCTTCACCCCAAAAGAGTACCTGCTTTAGCATAAATGCAAATGGTTGGTCCAAGTCTTATTACCACTAACTTTGGCGATAAAATTGGCAAAGCCAATCAGAACAATTACTTGTTGATATATTGTACTAGTCTTATATCATACAATTAACTCCTGAACAAAAGAACTGTGGGAAATTACCTTATATCTGAAAACAATAATGTAACTATCCAGTGTGAACAGAATGTGGCAAAACGATCGCAGGGATGTGCTTGCAGGCAGGCTGCTGAAAGGTACGAGCTGCCTTTTTTGGCTGACTGCATTGTTATCTCTGAGTTCACAATTTAGAAAACGACCTCTGCTACCCAGCCTGATGCCAAGAACTAGAGAAAGCTGGGTCTCAGTAAGGATCTATTTAATATAATAGGCTCAGAAAAGATGGGGTCAGGCTGCACAGTATGAGCACAAAGCTTTCAGATGACCTTTTTTTCTTTTTCTCTTTTTCTGTTAACTAAGTCTATTCCTTAATATTATGCCAACCTGTCACATCCCTTGTTACTAATGATACACTGACTTCGGAGGAACTGTTGTGTGTGAGCACATCCAGGATATGTCCAGGCTACCCAGAGAGGAAAGGTTATGGACTCCTCCATCAGCTCAGGATTAGCCACCCAAACCATCTTTGCAAAGAGTGGGCAGAGTCTGAGGTGGGAGTGCGATGACTATATAATAGTGGATTGCTTTAAAACCTTAATAAATTCAGAAGTGACTGTTCTAGCCCAGCACTTCATTTTTATTTGCTATTATAATGGAAGTTCAACAATGATGATAAAATCTCAACTGTTTATATAATACTGTCTGGGGCTTTACAAGAAGAATCCAACGTTAGACAAGCGACATGAAACTAAATATATAGAGAGCAAATCCACAGTCCAAACTGCAGTCCAAATCAATGTTCTGGGAACTAAAATGGGGCTGAACATATAAATGATTTTCAGTGTTGTTGCACGAACACAAATGTTGGAAGATATTTTTCTGAGATGAACCAAACTTAATTCCTTTATAAATGTAATTAAATTGAATAGGACACTGCAGATCCCACGCCTCCCCCCCAAAAAAAAAAATTCTGATTGAGAAAACATGTTATTTCACCAAATATGAAACTTCCTGTTCTTTTTTTCTGTGCCTGTGTTTTAATTAAATTAAAAGAAGTTGTGGAGTGGAATTCCTCTCGAAAGAGGAAATTAAAATATTTTTATTTGAAAATGGTAGAATCGAGCATTTTGAGGTTTTCATTATCCCCTGACCATTTTTTTTTTGGACAAAAACTGCTCGCAAAGTTTATAAATGGCTTAAGCTGTTCTTCTAAAAGGGTTTATTTTTTTGGCAAGCTTTGGCCAGTTATGTCAGTAAGCTGTATATTGCACACATATTAAAAAAAGATGAACCTTTGTAGTCTTCCTGCAGAATAAGAGAAAATGAAGCACTGACTTACCCTACGTGTAGCCACTTTTAGACCTGAAAGTCAAGTGGCTATGTGTTCTCCAACTCCGCCGGGCAATCTCACTGCAGGCACCTATGGTCACAGAAATAATGATGTCAACTCCCGATATTTTCTTTGAGCACTAATCCCTGCAGTCACAGGGAACTCAAGTCAGCCTTCAGCAAGAAGATAAATTTCTAGACATAATAATTGTAAGAAAGAGCTTGGAAATGTGACTCAATTGCAGCATAAAATTTCAGAAACTAAAAGCGATTCCACAGTCCCAGGGGTATTATTGGGAAAGACTGTGCTTTTGAGGGGCAACAGCCCAGTGTGTGTCTGGCAATACTGCAGAAGGCAGTGCAGGCAAGGATGGTCGAATGGTGTAGGAAATGAGGGGAGGTGAAGGCAAAAAATGTGGAATGTTGGAGTGCCCTATAGAAACAGGGGTGAAGGAGAAACCGCAGGCAGAAATATGATGTGATCCGAGGTATTTGGATATTTTGAGCAGCTCCAGAGAAAGATCTGCAGAAACGTTTATTTGTCATTGCTTTAACAGACATTGGAGATATAAACTCAGTGAGAAGCATTAGACACCAAAAGTAAGATTTTAAGTAGAAATGTTTGGACATCATTGTTTGGGGATGTATGTATGAGAAACACACGTTGTTATACACGGGAGGTACGTCAATGTATCTCAAGCCAAGCAACCCATGCCTGTGTTGGGAAATGAGAGCATATCACTTGGGGGATTTCTCATTTTGTTATTTGTATATTTTAATCTTTTTAACTGACACAAAGCAACAGCTAAATGCAAAGCATTCTTCTGCATGCAATGGAAAGGGATGAAATATGAAAGGAATGCTCTAGACAGTGGTTTTGAGCACCAGCTTCCTCTTACTTCTGGAATTCATCCCAAATTGTCCCAGCAGAAAATGCAAGTGCTCAGTGGTGTTCTGACAGAACTGAGCTCAGCAGCTACCAATCACCAAATACTAATACATAATACAAGATATACAAAGATAAATCTGTCTTTTTTGATGAAAAGATTTGATCTAAAATATTTTAAAGACTTCTAAACTCCAGCCTATAACACATAATATTTCAGAGTTGGGGAAGTCGAACTGTTTTCTCTTCTATTATTCTTCCACTTTGTCAACACAAAACTTCTCACAGGCTTAACTCAGAAAACTGGTCCTAGTGGAGAAGTTTATGTGAATTGCACCTGGTTTTGATTATTCTTAGCTTTTGTATCATATACTGATTCTCATTTGAGATTTTTCATTGAAGTTCATAGATGAAATCAGTACAAAAAAAAATGATATGAAAGAAGTTGTTAGTTTCTTTAAAATGTGTGCATGGTGTTCAACTTAAATAAAAATGAAGTCTGGCAATTGAAAGCATTACCATTTTAATTAAAATGACAGATTAACGGATTGAAAGGTTGAACCTCAAAAGGTTAGATGCTGTTTGCAAACTACCAGTCTCCAAGTCAGTGAAGTAAGAATGATAAGAATAAGAAATGAGAAGAAAGAAAGAATAGAAATCTCCTCATACTATTATATAGCAATATCATGACATTTTTCAAATAGAAAGCTATTCCTAGCTTCCTAAATGACATTAACTTCAGGGAATTTCAAACCACTTTAGAGGAGTTTAAGTTTTTAGGTCTTCTTTTTTCGTTCTTTTTTTCTTTTTCTTTAATAAACTGCTAGTGTGTAATGACTTTTTGGTTTTAACCAGCTTTTATGCTTGCTGGAAACCAGTGTGTTGAAGTCTTATAATTCCTCACCCTTCTCATTCTGGCTTCAGAATATCCTGAGCTGAAGCAGTCAAGGTCATGATCATGCATTTGATGACACAGAGCACTATATGTTTCTTTCATCACATGATGGTTTTGGGGCTTTGTTTTATTTCATAGGGTAGCTGTTGTGGAAAAGGACCTGAGGTTTACAGTTTACCTTACCAGTAATCCATAAACTGTGTGATTTCTGTTTACTAAATGTTTGCCCTATATGTTGTGAAATCATAATTTCTGGATGTTTATTTGTTCTTTTTGATTGGGTCCGAGCACACGGTTTACATAGAAAAGAAGTCTGTTCTCTTTCATCCTTCAGCAGAATTAGGCAAAGCAGTTAGCAACAGAATTCAAACACCTGGGAGTTTTTCCATAACCTCTATTCCTCCTACTGTGCAGTGTTTTGATTCTACTGCAGTGGTGTCAAAATGTATAGGTTTTCGTTTCAGGTTTGCTGCATGAATGTGCTGTACATCATAAGGATCCAGTCCATTATAGGTTTAACTGTTTGATAGTGCACAATTTTTGAAAGCTTCAGAATTATTTAGGAAAACAATATCTATTGACTTTTGGTACAAAACCCCCGGAGCTTAAAATTGGCAAAGCACAGAAAAAAAAATTTACTTTATAATATTACTTTATAACAATAAAATAAGTAGCAGTGATGGGAAGAATGAAATCCAGCTAGAGCCACTTATCTTTCCTTACGGCTTCAACTCAGAACAACTTTCCTATCTTCAAGTTACAGAAACATGTGCCAGGCAGGAACTGTGTGCGCAGGTCAGCCTGTTCTGTCTGGGGGGACTTTTGTGAAAGAACTTACAGCTTTTATAACTGACCTATTACACTTATGGCAATTCATTATTATTACAGTTTTCTCTGACTGTAGTCAGATCTCAGTTGTTTTCTTGTATGGGTTAACTTGTTTCTAATCATAAAACTTTTTGTTTAAAAAAAAAGAAACTCTTTATCCTTTAGGATATAAAGAGTGCAGTGGTGAAAGGACAGCGTTGTGGGAAAGAGTCGCTTATGATCTAATGAATACAAAGGAGACATTTCTACCTCAGGAGGTGAATGTGTGGTCATTATCAGTCACATAAAATATTTTAACTGCCCTCTGGAGTTGTGACTTCTGGGCTCTCATAAATCAGATGAGATACTGGTGGTCAAGCAGACTTATTTATATTCCCTAAGTCAAAAGAACTGTTTTTCCACAGTCATTTTCACCCTGCACTCATCATCTAGTCCTATTTTAAAATAACTCTAAAAGTTATTTTTCACCACTGGCTGATTTCCAACAAAGGAAAACTGGTACCTGACTTCTATGCAGTGAAAAACGAGAGCTTCCTAGTTCATCACTAACCTGATCTCCCATGAAATTCTACCATTTACCAATCAGCAGGACTTAGAAACCTAAATGCCTTTGAGTGTGGGTGAGCATACACCTCTTGTATATGTGCACAAGTGCTAACACCGAGAGCTCTCCAGGAGATCCAGAAACTTAAGGTTGCCCTGCTAGGAATAACCTCTCCTCCTACTCTTCAAAGAGCTCTTACATCTGAAAGATAGCTGAGCCCCTACCAGTGTTTTCTTTCTGTAATAACTTCTTGCTGAGCCTTAGCTTTTTCTTGTTGCTTTCTTCACATTTCAGTGAGATGCCAGGCTCTTGGGGAGCTTGGACATCAAATGAGTTTTATGCGCATAGTACTAGGGCAAACAAAGAGTCAAACTAAGGATGGCACAGGAATGAAAAGAAAAGAGAAAATCAATCCCAGTGCCACAAAAAGCCTAGTCCAGACAAATAAAATAAAAAAAAAAGGGAAATATCAGTCCACGAGTAAATAGTTTACCATGCCAGGGAAACAGAACATGGTAAAAGCATCTGATACTGACTTGATTAGAACTGTCTTCAGCTCTGATCTCTTTTCAGCTCCTAAAAAATAAAAGTTGAAATAGTTCTTTCTTGGGTATCAAGAATGACCTCAATGAATTTCTTTTTACCTTTAAGGAGTAGCAGTATTGGCCAGAATTACGTCATCTTTGCTTGTTGGGGATGATTTGTGGTGGTATTACAATGAAAAGTAAAAAATCCCAAACCAAATGTGTGCTAGTTGGGGAAACCAGTATTCAATTTCGTTTAAACTCTGTTAAAAGGCTGGCTAGTTGGTTTCATTACAAGTATTCATCAGATTATACAGTTGGTTAGGAAACCCAACAGTCATGGTATCAGCAATTAAATTCTAGCATTCAGTTCAACAGAGGGCTTCATCGTTTACTGTGAAAGAAGATGGCTATATAAAACGCACTGTGAACAAAGCCAGCTTCTAGGAGATGTGACAGAAGTTCTGTGCACAAAAGAGAATAAAGCATATTGAAAAAACGAAGCTGTCTTTGTAACTGAGCCAGCCACCCAGAATCTGCCTTTTCATCCAATGACCCAGCCAATATTGCTGCTCAAAGAGGTGTGGTCGTTGACCTCTCTTCTGTAAGTGTAATTTGGCTTCTCCTGATTTGCCAAGCACAGGCAACATAAAGAGCACAAACAGGACAGTAAGAACATTGTAAGGACTGATGACATGTACTGCCCTGCATGGAACTGGTATCAGGTTATCAGGAGTGCAGGGTTTCTGAAAGACAAAGGAACCAAGTGCTGGCATGTTACCTTGTGGTGGCATAGACATACCATAGCCTGACAAAAAGAACTGCTGCACATCAGACATCTATTGAGTCTCAGACCCTGGGGATGCTACAGACTGCTTGGTTGCTAAGTCACTCAATTACCATGTCGTCTGGAACTTCTGTAAGAACATTAGACGTGTTGTCATGTTTTAGGCCAAATCGGCTACTGGGGACCTGGGGGACCCCAGATGGGACCGACAGATGCTCCCCTCTACCTTTCTTCAATGAGAGAGGCAGAGGAGAAAAAAGAGATGTATGAGTTTAGAAGGAACTAAACTACTTTAATGAAATATTAATAAAACAAAAAGAAATAATGAAATATATACAAAACCATATCAAGCTCCCGAGATGACAATCACAACACCGGCTGGCACTGGGGCAGTCCCAGGCTGGACTCAGTGATGGACGGGAACTGGATTCCGGATCTGCATTCAGGATCGGGATCACAGGCAGACGAGAACAGACAGAATCTCCTCAGACACTGGCCATTGAAGAAAGAGAGCTGACCCTTTGATCCATCAGCTTTTATACTGAGCATGAGGCAGATGGGATGGAATACCCTGTTGGTCAGTTTTGGGTCACCTGTCCTGTCCGCTCCTCCCTGCAGGTGGGACCCCACTATGCTTTTCCGCTTCCGACCCTCCAAGGGGGCAAATAACAAAGTTGGTTGGCCTTGGCTGTTACAGCAATAAGTATAAGCAAGAGCCTCTCTGCGTACCGTACCTGGGCATCAGCTATACCCATGGGTCTTATTGCTCTGAGAACGAACATTGTCTGCACAATATGCTGTTGATTTCAGTAGTTAGAAAAGGCCCAGCTAAGAAGCAAAGTTACTGAACAAAATTGGTCCTGTTTTACCTCAAACCAGGACAGGTGTCTTCATCACTGTTAACAATAACAACAAGATAAGTAAAACATAGGGCTATTTACCTGTGCGTGTAAGTCCTGCACCAGACAAAAGTAAAATTTTAGGAACGGAGGAACTGAAGGTGTTCCTTGAATGGTAATTGGAACTGGAATTTATAATCCGTCCAGAAACTTTAACCACTGGCTAACAATTTCTCTTGAGGTGTAAAATTTGTCACTTTTAAGCATCCCAAGAAAAATACTTCACAAAATCTATAGAGGAGGCTAGACAGACAAACTGTATTCTGAAACACAGCTAGTTTTGCAATACCAAGTTACTTTTAACAATCAGGTAGACGCGTTAGGTAGTGGATAGAATTCAATGTTTAACCAATGGAGGTTAAACAATATGATCTCAGTTGAATCCTTGTCATACTAAAATGATGAGTTTTACAATTAGTTTCAGTGGTTGTATAACCCAACCCTTTCCCAGCATAAATAAAAAGCAGAGCTGATAGTAAGAACCTGGATTATCTGAACTATAGGAGAAATAATTTGTAGTTACTGCAATGTGTAATATTTTACTGTCAAGTTTAATTATTTTTTTTTAAGAATTTGTGAATTTTAATCCTGTCTACTTGCAGAGTAATAGTTGTCCCTTTTAACAAACACACTGAATTTGTCAACTTTACAATTTAAAGAGATAATATTAGGTAGTATATAACTATTTACGTCTATATATATATGCACATATTTTTATGTATGAATTCTCTACATACATGCAACACAGCTGAAAAAACTCTCTACATCTTTTGAACCTTCCTTGTATATTGTGAGTCTTCATTCCTCAGCTGACAAGAGAAAAAACTATTATTATATGCAAGCTTATGAAAAATATTCTTCTAAAACTTAAATGGAGACTCTCTGAGGACCCAGACTAAATTTCATGAAGAATTTAGCTACAGGGCAAATGTTTCCTATTTTCAATTTTTACAAGTCATGCCTCTCCCAGGATGCTCTCTAATATACTCATTTATAATCCAAATGATCTTTCCTACTGGCTGGTTTTGCCTAAGCTGTGTTTCTCATACCTGTGAGGTCAGAGAAGCCAATCTCATCAGTATTAAAGCTCGTCTAGAATTTTGAGTGACTCTTCTTAAAGTTCAGTGCAGCATGTCAAAAGCTCAAAAGACTCTTTCCAGCTTCACTGGGAGTTGCTGGCTATACGTGTAACTCCCCTCCCTTCCTCCACCTCTCCAAAAATTGTAAATTTTTAATGCTCTTTGGGCTCATATTTAGCCTTAGAATAATATAACTCTGGAATTATTTCAAAACATATAGTTATATAGATACTCTACATATCCTAAATAATTTCATAAATAGCCAGCATATAAAAAGAAATAGGATAAAAGAAATAGGAGGTAAAAGAAATAGGATATATTGAAGTGCATGGAGGGAGCGGTCAGTTGCGTGAGGGCCTTCAAATCATATCCAGAGAGCATTATGTACCTGCTAAAATTAAGTCAGAACACGAGTCATCTCTCTCTGCTGTGCACTACTCCACCATTCCAAACATTGCATTCATACAAAAAATTTCTCTACGTTGACAAAACTGTCATCAAAGGGTGGGTTCTCTGCAAAACAGGTTCTTGGCTTGTGCTAAAAAGGCAGCCACATCAGGAAACTGCTGTGTTTTATATTAATGTATTAATAGAAATATAGTTTTCTGAGGAATGTTAGATTTGCTGAGACAGGCTGTGAGGTGGTAAGAATACCAGATGAGACCTCAGGAAATCAAAGCAACACTCCTCATTTCACTAAATAAATCCCTCTGTGACCCTTAGCTAGTTATTTAGGATACATTTTGCAAAAGCTCATAAGGAATTCAGATGCCAAAATCCCACTCATTTTTAGCAAGAATTAGTGTGCTGAATGCACCTGAGCTGCTCACAGATGTGGGACATGGTCTCTGAAATTGCTTAGGGAAATGAGTTTCCAGGGAATTAGGATGGCAAATTTTTTAACGAACCTATTTGTAGAATAGCGTTGTATGATACTCACCTGTTTCACAGAAGTACAGGAAGAACTCGGATGTTACGGTGGTTAACAACTTAGAAAGACGTATGGATATACATGTACAACATGTTTTGTCTGTGACCTAGCCGCGTTCTCTGCCTGGCCTCTCTTGATCAGGGTTAGAAAGCTCACCCTGCACAGCTGGACGTGCAGGAGGGTGATGGATCCCAGCACTTCTGAAAATTATGGCCAGGCCATTTCAGTTACTTGAGAGAGTGCTGACTCCTTGGAAAATTAGGACTATCAATGCTTTGTTTCGGGTGACCCAGAGGTAGCACTGAGGAAAGTGAACAGCCTTTGCTTTGTTTTGTTTTCCTCAGAGAGCTCATTGTCTGGGAAAAAAAAAAAGCTGATTCTATAATTCAGTTGATTATCCCGCTGATAATGAGGACAGAGAAGAGCTGAAGATTTCTCATGTAGGACTGTTCCTTGTGATTAGCTTTTAATACTCCTAACCCAAAAGCAGGTCTCTCCGAGTCTCCGAGAAATCACAGTGTTTAATCATCTGGGACTGGGAAGGAGAACGCAGCCCTCGCCGGGTGACAGGAAAGGGTAGCACAGAAACACTCACTGCCTGGTGATAAAGTAGGAGTTATTTCATCTTGTTTTTTTCCTCCTCTGAAGGAGCACAGATAAGTTCACTGCTACAAGAAATGGGAAATGCCCTCAGGCACTGAAGATCTCAAGAGTGCGTGTGTGCCTCTCTCTGCCTCTCTCTCACACCACCGAACACAGTAGTTCTTTAAAAATCCTCTTCCAGGCAAATAACTGAACTCATCCCATAGAGCCAGGAGAGAAATGAAACTGCACTAATTTCCAGGATTAACTGTTGAGGAGGAATTTCACACACACCGTCCAGCAGCTCGGTGTCAGAAGATTGCATCGTGTGTTCCTGAAGGTAACAGCTGGTATCTCTGCCTCACAGTCTGGACAAAAATCCAGACAGAATACATTCCTTTTCCTTTCCCTCTTCTTCCTCTCCTCTCCAAAAGCCCCACAAGTGCATGCTTAAATATTTCTAAAAGAGGCAAGCACTTTTTGGTCTAAATCGATAATCTAGAAAAGTAGGTGGCCCTTTGGAAACACGTTAATTAGAGAAAACTTCTTTATTATTTTGATGGTGGGTCAGCACCTAGGAGTAAACAGAGGCTAACGAGGAAACGAGAGGTAAGCTGAGGCCGTGCTCCTGGTGTTTATATTTTCTTTTTGACAATCTGTTCCCGTGTACATTTGCCCTCCTTTTGGGTTTACCTTCACCTTCCCCAGCCCAGATGGTGCTCCTGGCCGTGGAGCCATGTGCCAGAGCAAAGGGCATTCTCTCCACGTGGACCTGAGCGGGCTCACCAAGGCACGGTCTCCGAGGAAGAGAAACACCTTTACTGAGGGCATCTGGCGGAGTTTGGGTGTGAGCCACACATCCAGCTGTGCAGCTCTATCCGGCTGGCAGGGCTTTAGGGCTTATCCTGAAATGGGTTTTTAGAGACCAAGGGAAAATTAGCCTCGGCACCTGATGTGCCTGTAATTTTCGAGCATCTCCAGGGTTAAACAGAGGCTGGTCTTGAGGAGTTTGGCTGTGCTCTTGCACACAATCCTTTTGGATCTAATTTTGTATATGTAATTTATGTTTTGCTGGGAACACAGGTGCTATTTGAGGCTTTGAATTCACAAATTAAAGTGCGCCTCAAGAGACATATATCCATGTAAATTGAAACTAATGAAGAGGTTCCTACAAAGCCTAGGAAAGCCAAGCTATGCAGCTTTGTAGGTGTCTGCAATAAAGGCATTCCATAAAATTGAGTTAAATGTATTAATGCAGTAGTGTGCTACTGTATTAAGTTAACGTACTGCAACATGAAATGAACTTTATCCCTTTAGAAAAAACAATTATTATTTAATGTAATACAATTTCCTATGTGTTAGTACTGCAGAAACGAGGAACCGCAGTCAAAATACAATTATGATCTCAGCAAGATAGCTTTACAGATTCCTCTTATTTACTGGCCCTGGCTTTTTTTTTTCAGCCTTGGACTTGCTGAATGTAAGCAAACCAATATGAATTTCAGACAGTCATTTTCCTAACATCATCTAAAAGAATAATACATTGCCCAGAGAATATGTAGTTATGATTGTATTGAATGACATTTCTAATGGTTACTTGCTCTAAGAAAACTGAAAATCAGCCGCTTTATAGTGTTTCTAATTTTCATTAGAATTCATTTTAAGCCAATTTCCATTATTTCAAATGTGACTGAACATGAGGGGTGCTCCACCATTTATTTGGGGGATAATTCATGAACTTCTGTGTCTCTGAAATGAATATTCACTTTACCTCATTTGCAAGCTGATTTGGCTTAATACAGAAACATGACTGAGATCTACAGTTTCATCTATATACTGATGTATAAATATGTTTATTTCTTGTACTCAGCTAAATGTGATACATAAAAGGAACATGACTAGAAAGCAACAAATCATTATCTGGTGCTAGTGCTCTGTCAGAAAAAAAAGTTTTCCATTTGTACGTCGTGGTTTAGTTTGCATCTAAGATAATAAGCTATGTGATCTGTTATGATGATTGGCCAGACAAAGTAGAAGATTTGTTTTCTCTCAGCTGGTACCAGCAGTTCAGCTGCAGATGTCACAGAGAGATGGGATATTGAATAGTTTTCCCTCTTTGAACATTACCTTTCCTATTTGGCATATATCGCCCATTAGAAGCAAGTTTAGCAGCCTGTAGGGCTGAACCAGATTATTCTTGTACTGTTTAAAACACTGACTGAAGTTACAGATTTTGCAGTTTACTACACCATGCCACAAAATTTACTTTACAGATGCATGAATGTATATGATTAAATGTTATGTTTTAAAAGATTAAAAAGCAACTGAATAATTAAAACTTTGCCTTCAAATGGTGAAGTAAATTTGGTAAGAGGCCAAGTTAAGTGTTTTATTCAAGGGACAATAGCACATTATTATTTTCACTGATTTAACCACCTATCATAACAATCTTTTCTACGATCATCTCTCAGCTGACCTCTTTTCTCATGTATTTTTCATGCTCTTCTGTGATATAGATGATCAAGGAAAAAACAGTGATGTAAGAATAAGCTATTTGCTTGCTGCCGATCTTGCAAATGCTAAGCCTGACACGTGGATATGTGAGATATGGCTATTGGCCTGAGCCACACAGAATTACATAATAGGGGTCATTTAAAGAAATTTGCATGAATTTCATGAAAGAAATGGGGTGGTCCATGAGAGGGCTATGGGAGGGGACTCTTTCACTATGACCAGGTTAGTCTATTGAAGGGTCACCGGTTCCTTTAACAGGGAAGCTTGGCCATTTAGGGCCCACTTAGCCTGCAGTCAGCCGCACACATTCAATTATAAGACCTACTGGGAAAGAAACCGGTGATTATAAAAATCAGCAAGTGGCTCAGTTCTGACTGAGAGCTGCAGGGAAGAAGACAGGATCCTGCAACAGGCCTGAAGCAGGGGGATTAAAGAGAAGACGGTGGGGAGTATATGTTTCTTCAATCTCCTTACCCGTGGTAGGCAGGGGAACTGTTTTGTTTTGATGTTTACCTAAGTTTCATGCTGGAGAATAAATTATATCCTGAAAAAGCACAGAGTCCGTCCTGCTCTGGGGAAGGCTAAGCAGGTCATCTTTAATGAAATCCTCCACTGACACTATGATTTAGCTGATAATATTACTCTAATGCCTCCAGTACTTCTAAGAATGATAAGAGATGCTTTTTTGTGGTTGTTTTCCTCTTTTCTTTTTTTAACATCTACGTTTTGGTCCTTGTAATACCCCACTGGGCCACATCCTGTCCTGAAATCTATCCTTTCCTGCCACCTACAGCATAACAGACCTGTCGGACTCTCTATATTACAAGTGCTGTGGGTTCTGGAGTAGCATCAAGTTGCATATCTGTGCGTTGACTTCTCCATCGTCCTCACAGGAGAGCGAGATTTTAACTTTCTCAAAGAAAGCCCTGGGAGTCTTGAACATTTGTACAATATAAAAAGACACTTACCTTTTTGCCCCTTCCCCACTCACTTTGAGCTGAGCAAAAAGCGGCTACTTCCTACAGGTTTTCAAATAGATTTGCTGCTCAGTGATTTTCACATGTGCTTTTTACAATAGGAAGAAACTATCATCAAGGGCATTTCCCAAACTATTTTACTTCCAAGGTATTACTCATCTTTACTTTATTTTTTTTAATAATTTTATAAATTAGTTTAATTCTAGAGAGCAGCAAAACCTGCTGCTCAGGAAGCAATTAGCACTTATTAGCATGCAGAACTGGGTATTATTTTGCTTAGTGTTCTGTGTTTTAGAATAAACAATAACAATGTGACATTCAAATTCCTTGAGTGTGTTGACAAAAACATATTTAGTCAATGGGGCTGCCAGTAAACATCACTTTTTGAAGAGCAGGCTATCCTGCTTACCACTTTTCATATTCACAAACATGACAAATTAACAGACGTTTTGAAATATAGAACAAGACAGCAGATTAAAAAATGTCTCTTGCTTAGGAGTTTCTGGCCCTAGTCATCAGCTTTGGTCTTCAGACCACATCTTCCTCCCCAGAAGTCCACACGTACTCTTCCTCTCAGATAACCAAGTAAATGTAGCAGTCACTCTGTGTAAAACTAGGTGCAGCTGGTTTACCAGGTATTATCTGGGCAATATAAATTTCTTTCTATATTAGGCACTAGTAGGATAGTAGCTGAGGTACTACACTAATTTTGGAAAGAAAGAGACTTCTATCATCGTTGTTAAGTCTTGAACAACTATAGTTTATGATAGGTCAAAAAGTAAGGCAATACTACTATCTGGACAGAAAGAAACAGTGGCAACATATAAAAAAAATACAAAATTATTTTATGAAGACAGAAAGCTGTCACTCTTGTTATTCAAAGTTTATTAGACATGAAAATTTTAACATCAAAAACTGCTGGTTAATCCTTTATTTTGCCAAGTGAAGGTGGGGAATCACTGTATCATCTTCCAGCCAAACCTTTATAAACTTTAATTTTCTCATTCTGTCTAAATTTTGGGCAAGATTCCTACAAACATCTTTGGCCGTAAATACATTGTCCACACATAAGAAGGACATGAGTAGAATGAAAGGCCTTAAGAGGCTAGGATGATCAAGACAGCTCCTGTAAAAGAACGGTCACAGAACTTCCCTAAGTTAATCCAAGTTTGTATTTTTAAGAAAATAGAGTGTTTTATTTCAAAATTGCCAGTGATGCGTGATTCTTGCCACTAGGCCTAAGTTTTGTTCTGTGTCATTTAGTGGAGGGTAACAGTAATTAGCAACTGTTGAGAAAATCTGGAGCTTTGAGGTATTTCCAAGAAATGGATCAACATTTGAAGGATTACCTTGAGGGACTATTTACTTATTAATGCTCATATTAAAATTTAGGAACCAGCATGATGGCAAAAAGCAGGACAAAACCTTTAAAAATAAAACCAATAGATTTTTAATACTTGAAAATATGCTTTAATTTTGAGTGGCAAAGTTGACTGTATGAATTTTGCCAACTATCTGTCGAATTTCCCCACTGTGAAGCTGCACTGCGTTACTTTTGGGATGCCTTGAGTCTGTTATCTATGTAATGAAAAAGCAACATTGGTTTCACCCTCACATAACCTAAACATGAATGAACAGAGTTTTCTCTACCGTTAAAAAATTCTCCTTCCTCTTAAATCAAGATCAGATCAAACATGCAAAAATCCAACCCCAAATTTCTTATAAAAGACCTAATGAAATACTAACTACATAGAGGTTCTGTTAAATAAATACTATCCTTATTTTCTCTGCATATGGGTACTTACCATTTGTCTTATCAGCTGAAATTTCCTTAGCCATCTGTCCAGAGGAAGAGCATCTTTAAGATTTTTCAAGGTCACGGGTAAGCATTAAGTGTTATTACAGTTGATGTTTCATCAGCTCTCCATTTGAGACCACTGAACACACGAAGCTCAAAACAGAATATTCTTATTTCTGCACAAATACCAATTTTGCTCCCATCTCCACTTTCAAATATATGAAGGCAGTGACAACCTGAAGTCACTGGGCATTGGATTCAGCATCAAGCCACAGCCATACAAAAGCATCGCAGCCAGCCCAATGTTGGGCCAAAACTAAGCAACATCAGATCCGGGATAGAAAAGTTGGAAGGAGGAGAGGAAAGCTGATAGAGTTGGCAGTAGAGCAAGAAAATGCAGAGCACAGTTGTCAAGAAAGAACGCTTCTGGCAACTCTGTATGTCGAAGTGCACCGAGGAGAACAGAGGCAGATGTGGAGAACTGTCGGCAATGCTGAAACACGGTGCTGGAGGCTTTCTCCCTGTGACAGCGAGCACGGAAAGAGGTCAAACAGTGTATTGTAGCCATCGTAGCCTTGTAGTGGGCAGTTAGAATCTGCTCCACAAAACAGAAATTCTGTGCAGTTGTTACCATGACTTTCGAACGCAGAAGGCTTGGAGGAAACAGTGAAATACTCTTCTCTGGAAAACCCTGTGCAAAATCTCAACCTTAATTTGGAAGAGTCTGAACAACTTCAGTATCTGTAGGTTTGCCCAGATAAATATTTGCAGTATGCAGTCCTGTAAGAATCCCGTTTGTTTTAAAAGGTGGAACTGAAGATTTATTAAGTGAAAAACAACCAGTAAGTATAAGGAAGTGTTTTCAAGAGTCTGAACTACTTTGAGTAATGCAGATTTTGACACATTTTAGTCATTTAATCAAGAGTAGCTCAATGTAATTTTAATTTTATAGCAGAGAAGGAAAACGGGAATTAAAAATACTAAAGTGAAACTACTGTAAATTACATCAAACCAGTTAAGTGTTAAACAACATAATTAGAAAACCAAAATAATAATGTATTGTAAACCAGTTGGCTGGAGCATTGCTGGTTTATTATCCTAGGCAAACTATAATCATTTATGACTTCATAAGCCTAAACAGAAACTTGAAGGAAGTGGGTTTCAATGTAATTTCAAATTATTTGTTTTTTTTAAAGTCTTCAGATTATATAAGTCAATCCATTTTATCTTACATTTGCATTGGACTAATTGCATGCATCTACTGCATCTCAGCAGTAAATCTGAATAAAATACTCACAAGGGGTATTTCACTAAGTGATGGTATCTCAGTGATTTGCAGTCCTGTAAATGTGCTCTTAGGCATCTCAGTATTAACTGGCTTTCATATGTTCTACAAATCCCCAGTGTGTATTCATTTCAGAAAGGAGATTAAATAAAAATTGTTCCCTCCATAATGCCTGAAGGAAAGCAAGAGGACTACTTGAGTTGTCATTGTGCTCAGATTCAATTCACAATGAATGAAAATAGAGTGAAATGGGATGACGAGGATCAACAATCATAGAATGGTTAGAATTGGAAGGGTCCTTAAAGATCATCTAGTTCCACCCCCCCTGCCACGCGCAAGGACACCTTCCACTAGACCAGGTTGCTCAATGGCTTCTAAAGTTTGTAATTTTGCACTAATAGATGTTTTGGGGTAAAAGAGATTAAGTTTATGGTTATATAGCATCTCCTCCTTTCCCTCTAGTATCATCTGATCCATCGCCTTTAAAGCCAATTTTGTGATGACTTTTAAACTAAAGAAAAAGAGTTACTTCCCCTCTAAGGGTTAATATTCTCTTTTATTAACCTTTCTACACATCTTCTTGTAGTTTTAATATACAGGGAGGAGGAAATCAGATAGATAAGGCACAGCAATAGATAAAAGATTATCAGTGGTCAGAGAATGGATAGAAAGCAGAAGGTATTCATACAGCGGAGAGCTGTAGCCAGTTAGCTGAAACCGATAGTGAAAGATTAATCCAGCTAAGGAAATTAGTTTCTGGTCAGTAAAAAGTAATTGAAATGCTATATATTAATGCCAGCAGTCTCAGGGGCAAAACCGAGGAATAAGAATTGTTGGTGCAGGGCCTGAGAAATAATATTCCCCAGGTAACAGAAGCATGTTAGAACAGCAGCCGTGGCAGGAACAAAGGTATGAAAAGATATGCGTTGTTCAGGACAGAGAGAAATAAAGATGTAAGGTGATTGTATCTTGAGGATATGAAAAACTTCAGGAAATAAGAAGATATGAGATGCATGAAGCACAATCTTTTGGAGTCGAAATCATGTGGGGAAGCATGGTAAAAGATGAATTACAGGTAGGATACTGGGTGGTTTGGGGTCAGATATAGATAAGGGACTGTATAGATAAAGAGAGAGATCTTCATGGAGTTTCTAGAGAGAGAAATGTTACCAACGGTTATATGTCTATGATCATCTTCAGAGCTACTGGAGGTAGACTGACAAATAAATGAAGCAAACATACATAGGATCTGTTAATCCTGGAGACGGTAGTTGAGAGATCAAAATGTTAGAGTACAAAAGAAGAAATGCTATTTTAAGCTTAGTTTTGGTAAGTAGTTAAGATACAGCTGGTGTTAAAAACAACTAATGTTGGAAGATTGTAAATTAAATGGTAAATAAGTAAGAATAGCTAAGGTACTTGATTTTGAAATGGCAGACAGAAAAAAGAAAAAAAGAAACAAGTTGGGGAAGATCAAGCAAACTGCTGAGGGACAGAAGTGTGACAGAAGCAAAGAATTTATTTCAGTTGAAGGTACTATAAATACTCAGGATCTACACCTCAGAAAAATACAGAGAAATCCTTGGAGAAAAAAGACTACACTTACCAGCATGAACACCTTGAGATAGATATTCGAACTATATATAGCATCTGAAAGGAGTGGGAAAAAGGAGGGACGTCAAAAGTATGTCAAATGAAGTCAAGAAGTATGGGGAATTATTAAAACAAAGAAAGGTTGCTCTTGGGGACAGAAGATGGAGGTGACTAAACAGTGATATGTGAGAGAAGAGCTAGTGTATGGTTCCCAAATTAAATTAATATTTAGCTTCAGTGCTTAAGTTGCAAAGACGCTATCGATCATGAGAGCAAAACCAAAATAGGCATATGAACGACAATGGAGATGGAGTTTATTCCCACAAAGTGCATGCTAGTTGAGAAGACTGGATAATCCTAGCCTAGAAAAGTTAGTATAAGATACTGGAGGTCCCTTGGCATATTGTTTTGTTTTGTTTTGTTGTTTTTTTAATCTATATTCTGATTCATGATTAGACTAGACTATTCATTTGAGGATAATCACAGCCATAGAGAACAGAAAAGGTAGAGAAAACCCTATTAATAAAGAGGGTGAAGTGTCCTGGGGATCTCCCATCGTGCATCCCTTCACAAGGATTAGGAAAGGCTTTAAAAAAGGCTTGAAGAAGGGTACAATGGAACCTGGACACAAATAAAAAACTGAATACAATGCAACATAGTTTTAACAAATTAAGATCATGCCACACTAATTTAATAACTAACTTTGATTTTTCCAAAGAAAACTCATTTGACTTATAGGAAATAACTGATGATGGTGAAGAGACAATGGAGAAATTGGAAGACAGACAAAGAACTCACAAAACCTATTAAACACAACAATGAGAGTTTATTGTCTAAAGGATTATTAGTGGAGTTTCTGTGAGATAAATTTGGGGCTCAATGTTTTAAAATATTTTCATTAAGGATCTTAGCAGAAAAAATGACAGGGTATGGATGAAATCAACTGGTGTTACAGAATCAGTAAATGCACTCAGCATGAAGAAGGAAAGATACATCTCAGGGAAGAAAATGGCACCCTTGGTTAGGCTAAAGAAAAGAAATAGGATATATTCACCTTTACAAAAGGCAAATTCTGCACTTGGAGACACAACAGACTTCAGCTTAATAGGAATTCACTCTCTGAAAGCAACTGAAGGCAAAGATGAACCTGTATTGATAGAGAGATGTCCAGCAGACTTAGATAAAAATTGTGTGAGTATATAGATCCTGAAAAAAAATCATGTCAAATACTATGTTCGCTTCCAGTTGCTCAAACTGTCAGAGATGTAAAGATTGGCTACTAGGGGAGCAGTAAGCACATTAAAAAGAAGCCTAGAAAAGTTGGGTCTCAGCAGAGAAGTTGGAAGTAGACACAATTCTCTGTAAAATGTGCAAAACGCATTAGCTGGTGAAGACTTGTCTTAACAAGAATGCCAAAAATTTACAGAAATTCTCAGATTGTTCTTGAGGCTGAATCATGGCACCTATCTCAATTCAGGCAAGATACTTGAGTCCCTTCCATGCTGTTAATGGCTACTTAGACAGCTTTTTTGTTGACTTCATTGCATTCCAATTCCCTGCCTGCTTAGTCCAAAGGAGACGGTCCACCTCTGCATTTGGCATTGCTATCTGGAAATGAGCAGCCCCTTACATACCTTTGAGAAAATGGCCCTAACTATATAGGTGAAGATTCATTCACAAGGTCTGTATTTGACCATGTTCAAAATTTTTGTCATTATTTTCTAGAAGCACAACATTGGACTAAAACCTGTCCATAAACCAAGTTTAAAATACGAATAATTAATGTTCATTCTTATAAAGACAGCTGCTCTCACCGATACTCAGGAGATAAGGAAACGCATTCATGTTTGAAGCTACACATGTCAGTCCTCACGTAACCTCAAGGAACCTTTTCTTCTGGGAGCACAAAGTGTATGTGGCTGTTGCATTCTTGCTGCCAAACCCCCTGCTGATCCCACTTAAGTAGAACGGTTTTAGCAGTTACTCTGCGCTATGAAATTTGCATTGGTTTTGCTGTTACCTTTTCCTAGCTGGCAACTGTCTGGTCGCTGTATTTGAAGAGATGGTGGGACAGTCTGACCATGTGTAGAGCCAGAGTTTCAGGTAGTTTGGAGGTTATTCATCAGAAGAAGCGTTCAGCAAAACTTAGTTCTGCTCCCACTAGTCAGATCTGCTCTTTTCCCAAATCAAAATGAGGTTTCCGGAAGAGGTTGCAAATGTGGGAGAATAGTACTGACAGAGAAGACACCCTTCATGGGAAGTATTTGTTTTTGAGTTTCGTGTAAAACCAGTCAATTTATTTGGAGAGTTTTTCTGCATTAATAGGTTAATAGAATGGAAAGAATTAGAAAAACAACCATAGACTATATGTTGAGTAAGAAATTTGTTTATCCCAATACATCAAAACCACACAAGAAAGTGAGATGGTAAAAGAACCTTTCTGGTTTTAGTCCCTGGTGTCCTGAACCTATGAGTACAGCTTTCATCAGATAAACAAGCTTTCCTCAATCAATCAGAAAAACATGGAATTAGACCTTCACTCAAACTCTCATGTCCTTTAATTCTCCTGAAACACCAGGCGTTATTCCCAAAGGCAGGCTAATGAAGGTGGAGACCTCCTGGTCTCCAGGACACCTCTGAAACTGCGTGCTCTAAAAATGTGTGTTGCTGTAATGCTATCTAATGGACAAATAATAGTAAGAAGCAGAGGATTAGTGGAAAATTCAAGTGAACCAGAGATTTTGCATCATGCTGCATGTTTCCACTTGAGCCTGTAAGATCCAGCACAGTGGTTCTCTATCCTGGTGTCTCGCCTTTGTTTCTAACCTGGGCCTTACTTATATCAGAGTTCAAAGAAAATATATTCATGCAAGAGTTAATAATTAGTATTTTGTTCTTCATCACCACCTTCCAATGGTAATCTGAGAGCTGCAGAGAATGGACTTTAAAAAAGAAACCAAAAGAATCCAAGACACTGCTCCCAATTTGTTGAGGAGGTATAGTGAAACAGCCCAGTAGCTGAATATTCTCACTGTTTGCACAAGATAGCTATAAACAACAATGCAGTGTTTTTAAATAAAGCAGCAAATAAAGCAAGCTGCAAAACCTGGCTGTATCTTGCATTTGTCATCATATGCGATAGTATGAAACTAACAGTAATCACACCATTGCGAAAAGTATTCCACGGAAATTAAAGAATTTCCCAATCTCCCAATTGTAGAGAGTTTGTCATGGAACCTGTCACGGAATTATTAAAGCAAGGTGGTAGCAGCCAGGATTTCCACCTTATCACCCTGCCTGAAGGGCAGAAGTAGTTGGGATGAAGCTGGAAATTTTCTGGCTGTTTCAAGTGGCTTGGGTTTTTTGTTTGAAATATTTTGGTTTATAAATCAATAACAGAAAGCCCCGAGGACAGGGACTGAAACTCTGGCGCTGGTGAGAACATTATTCATCTTCCTCGGCTGGTTGTTCAGCCCACTAGCATACAATCTTACACGGAAAACGATAGCCATGCCTAACAGGAATGGAAGATAACCTATCTAAAGGCTATATCTATTGGGTCTGTACTATTATATTGCAGGTAAAGGGAGTTTTGCAATTGACTGAAATAAAATGAAGATTTGGCTGTGAGTGAGATTGCTTACGAGTGGGATAAAGTAACTTTAGGTTTTAAAGTTGCATCAGAGATATAGTAATTACATCTTTTGTTATGAGCCTGAAACTCATCCATGTGTATCAAGCCAGCACAAAGCTTTTATACTACTGACTATAATTTAGAGATTACACTGTTGGAAAATATTATCTTATAATAATTTTAAAAGGTAGATAGGTTGTTATAACCTTAATATATTTGCTTCAAAGAGGGAATCAGCTCCTGCACCCTCCAAAGAAGCCTTATCATCTTAAAAAAAAAGCAGCTAGTGAGGAGCTCTTACACCTGTCTGTCAGTATGTGAAAGAAAATGTGATTTATTTTTCTGAACGTGCCCTCTTATACACACAACTGACATGTATGTATATCTAGTTCAGTCACTGTTCATTTAATTGTGTTCCTTTTCATCACCCTTAATCTACTGCACGTAGAAAGAAGGGTTAGGAGAGACAAAAGACTTTCAGAAGCACAGATGCTCCCCACAACGTATAGTAGAAGAAAGTCTGTAGGTGCAGATGACTCATTCTTGCCCACACTTCTGAATATGTCCACCTTAGATTTCAAGCTCTTCAGAACAGAAACTTTCCTTTCCTAGTGTTTTTGGAAAACACTTGACACCATTATATATATCATTGTAACAACACTCATCATATACATTTACCCCATGAATGTTGATTATTTCCTTCTGACCGACCTGAAAAATTCTTCCAACTCCCTACACTTGTACTTTGAGTATCTGTCATCTTACATCTATTCATTTATATCTGACAAAGCTAAATGTGCCCTGCTCTTTTCATCTTTCCTTTAGCATCTTCTTGTAGTCTTTTATGTTCCTCTCTGTGCTCTCTTAGATGTGTCAACATTAGTGATCACAGAAAAAGGGAAGACTTCAAGATGATCTAATAGATAGCTTTAAATTAGGAATCGGTTTGACAAAGTAACACAAGCTAACCTGCTCAGCCTGGTACACTGTGCCCAGTGAGGCAAATGGCAGAAATCATCTTAAGAGACAGCTAGACATTTTTATGGCGAGAGAAAATTGAAGGAGACAGTGACATATCAGAGGGTAAGGGGTAAGATAAGCTTAAGAGGGACAGACTCTTTGGGATAAGTTGGCTTTCCTTGTATAAGTAATTCTTATGCTTCTATGACACTTCTTACTTTAGCAGCTGATAATGTTCTATTTTACACTGAGGTAAAAAGTTTCCTAATAAAACCAAATTTGATTTTTTTTTAAAAGCAGCACAGAGTTGCTTCAGGAGTTCAGGGCAGGTTAAATGTGACACATCTGAGATTTAATATTTGAAAAACTAGCTTTTCTAGCCAGAGATACTGCAGATTTAATGTGCTTGATAAATCACTGTCATCGCTACAATGGGACTGACATAGCAGGTATAGTAATAGCAGCCCAAAGGAAACACAACATGTTGAAGATGAATGATATCAAACAACACCTTTAATGGAAAACAACTTGGACAGAAATGCCCTGAGCTGCTATCGTTCTTTATCACAACATCTTTTAAAATGTTGCGTTGCTTCAACAGTAATTTTGAAATTGATGTGTAGGTGTATGAATATACTGCAAGAACTCAGAAATGTAAGCGTATCTGATATAACATATATGGCATACATTATTGAATGTAACTTTGTTTTATTTGCCCAAACCTATCCCAAAGTAAAATATGTGAAAATAAAGAGGGAAAGGCTGGTTCAGTCCTAAGCCCTGTACATATTGGGATATTTCCACTATACCTTTCAAGTTTTAAGCACGATAATGTAGAACACAAGCAAAAAGTAGCAAGAATATTATGATACAGACTATGGAATGAATTTTCTGAAGCAGTTTGCACCACTTTGAAAATTAAATTCTAAAAATGAATAGAATAGAATAGAATTTCTATTTCATAGAATTCTATGATTCTATGAAATGAAATTTTATAACCTTTGTCCAGACATTGTCATTGATGTTTACAGTATAATATGAGAAGCCACCTTCAATTTGCAAGTTCTAATTGTCTCTGTTCAGTTGGCATTGTACAGCACCTTAGCATGCCATGCACAGAAAAGCAATGATGTAGTCACTGACAAAGAAGTAAAAGTATGCAATTAAAAGTCCATTTTGGGAAGCGTGGTCTGCATTTCATTATTTTTTCTAATATACTCATGACATTTGTCTTGGGAAAAAAAAACACATCACTTTTATACTCAGCAAGTTTGCCTCCGGGTGTGGCTGGATGTGTTATGTATGCCTGTCCATGATTATTTGGTTATCTTTAGGAGCTAGAAATGCTTTTAGGAGAGTGTCTCACTGCTGTTTCTGCCCCTGGGCTACATTGACATTATGCCAAATATAAATATTAGTAATAAAATGAATGGCAATAGTGTAGGATTCCAGTAGCATTCATCATATTGTTCTACCTTTACTAAAATATATTCAAGTTAAATACAGCGCATTTTGGGAAGTTTGTGAAAAATAGGGCAATAAGTGAGTGTGGTGGGTTGATTCCATCCAGCAGCTGAGCACCCACCCAGCCTCTCGCTCACTTGCTGCCCACAGCAGGATGGGGGAAAGAACTAGGAGAGCAAAAGCAAGAAAACTTATGGGTGAAGATAAAGACAGCTTAATAAATGAAGGAAAGAACAGAAAAAAAAAAACAGTGATGTAAAGGCAATCACTCACTCCTCTCACAAGCAGACCAATGCCCAGCCAGTCTTCAGACAACGGCCACCTTGGAAAGTCTGCCCCACCAGTTTTTATTATGAGCATGACGTTACGTGGCATGGAACATCCCTTTGGCCGATTCAGGTCAGCTGTCCTGGCTGTGCCCCCTCCCAACCTCTTGCTCAACCCCAACCCACTCATGGCGGGGGGCAGGGTGAAAAACAGAGAAAGCCTTGACACTGTTCAGCAATAGCTAAAACATCAATTGTGTTAACACCACCATTTTAGACACAAATCAAAAACACAACACCATACAGGCTGCTATAAAGAGACTTAACTTCATCCCAGCCAGATCAACCCCCGTGAGGAAAAGGGATATGGACTAAAACTTAATTTTAGTCTTGATCCCTGCCTGCCAGGGAATATCTGCTACGGGGTATGATCTTGCTGTCATTTGAGTCACTTCAAGTAGACATTAGACCACAGTAAATGCAGAACTAGACATTCTGTTGTGTCTTGGAAGATCTAGCTACAATATTCAAGTTGCACCTGATTAAATGACTTTGAAGCCAAATAAAATATGAAAGTTAATTAAACTGGAAGGGTGGAATTTACAGAAAGCGGATGGTGCAGTCTTCATGCCTCTCTGAAAACCAGATTCGAGTCCAGGGATTTGGGACTTTTTGTCAAGATAATGCTTCATTTTGGCCATTCTATTCAAAGCTGGATATGACTTTTTATCCTCCAGCACACCTAAACCTCTGCAATACTGATGAATACTGAAACAATAATATATAAGACTGGTATATAGCCATTGACTAGAGTATTTCAATAAATGAGAATATAAACTGTACTACTGCCAAAGAGTGGTAGTTAACACCAGTACTTAATGTACTTACTTGGACTGAAAACAATTCAGGTGAAAACAAACAAACAAATGAACCCCCTACCACTATTTTTTCACATTCATTTTCCCTTCAGCAACTATCATGGACAACAAGACTCTATAAAGTGGACGCTGTTTATCCACACTTGAAATATGCTATTTTGTTTCCTGTGCTTGATTTTATGTGGACTTCATTCAGGTTCAACATCTATTGCCAATTTCAGCTGTGCAAGTGGAAGTACCTTCCCATCCTGTTTATCATCTGCCCCCTCCCTTTCCAGCAACTCCCTCTTCTGTAGATTCTGAAGATCCTACTTGGGGGTGAATATTCAGATGTTGTTTTAACAGTATTAGCTACAAACCCTGTGGTTTCTGCCTTCTAAGGCACAATCTGTGTCAGCTGAGCCATATGAATTAAATTTACCCTCCCAAATAGATAAAAGATAAAAAAACCTGACTGTACAGTTTTACAATTTTGTGACGTTCCTGTAACAGCAAGAAAATGAAAGTTGTAATGTTTTCCTTTCTTTAAATGATTCAGAGTGGAGTGAAAATTACAGGTCAACTTCAATGTTGGTGTAACTTCACTGGAGGTAACTTCTTTTGCAAGATTATGTCCTCCTGTGGCATTCTACCGAACCCCCCTCCCACGTTTTCCCTAGATGTATTAAAAAGCAATATATCCTTTCACAGCCCATACACCTTTTCTAAACTTAAGACAACACAAAGTAAGTAAGTTAATAAAGTTAATTTATAATCCATTCAAAATGTCAAACATCATAAACTCTGGTGACAGAAACAGTGTGTGTTTGGATCTAATAGTCAGTAATATGTAGCAGCTTTAGAAACTGATGATATAATTTTGGATTGCTAAGAAAAAGCTCTCTGAATATGTTAGATTTATGACCGCTGAAAAGCATACAGGCAATAAATCCTGCATCGGCTGCATAACTGCGGTAAGTAATGCCAAACTGGGAAACAACTTTACCTAACGGGAATGTAAACAAAAAATTTAATTGGTCCAAGGGGATTCCTTATATCATTAAATATGCAGTAGAGTTTGTATGCAACAAACTTCCTCCCCAAACTGATAATAAGATTGGATCCACAGCAGAATTGCCTGCCCTGGTGCTAGGTACATACATAATCAACCTGTTTGTATTGCCACAGCTGATGCATTGGATTACTCACTTTCAATATTCATCACCAAAAATAAATCAGACTCAACTGAAGTTCACTGTTGGTTGTGTTGACACTCATGTATTGACATAATCACTGTCTCTCAAAATTCACAAAGCTGATGCACACAGGTAAATAAAAGTAACTATTTTTGCACAGTCATCTACCATATTTTTCTGTGATTAAAATTCATAACAGAATTTGAACATCACATTCTTTGCAAGACATTGTTATATTCTATGTATGCAGCTAGAATCATTGGCACTGTCAGTTGGCACTTGTCAGAAAGGCCATGCTCTTCGTAATAGCACTTTCTTTTGGGAAACTTTCTGATTTTTGTTTCTTAGTTCAAGAGATTTGTAGACTAGAAGATTAAAAGGAGCATAAAGATCCTGAACCATCAGTAAAGTATAGCTTATATAATTCATTGTACTATCATATTTTCCTTTTCTAGGATAACTGCCAATTAGCAGGAACCACGATCCCCTGTGAAACTCACTGATTGTCTTCATTATCTTCCTCTTCAAACGTGTATTGATCTTTTTTTAAGTTTAGGGCCTGTATTTACTCATATAGGCTGTAACCATAAATAGAAACAGCCACACAACAGAAATGTTGATGGCATTCCTTATAGCATGGTAAGAAAGGAAGACAGACATTACTTGAAATACATCAGAGCATACTAGCTCATATAGTTTAAAGGGAATTGCATATTGGCAGTCACTGTAAATGATGCTGTGATCTGGATAAACATAAAATGAATCATACAGTGCTATGCATGGCCACATATTTGCTCCAGATTTTGTCACAAAAAGTGTTCTCACTAGCGCCTGTATGCTGTACTCGTGATCAAGATTAGCTTCTGAAAAGGAAATGTAAATAAAGACAGGACTAGAAATATAGGGCTTCCTAGAAAATGAAGTGAGAAAGATTGGTGGTATATAGTGGAAAATGGTATCTCTGAAGATGCATTCTTCTTTTTTCCTGCCCCTAGGTTCATCCTGGAGAAAGGGCCTCTTTCTGTTGTGCTTGCAGAAGCAGCACTAACCCTGATTCCTGGTGTGACTCCAGGTGGAGCAGACTGGCTCCTGAGCAGCACCTCTGCCATTTGCAAAGTCCTGATGATCTGCAGTGTCTCGGACCCATCCTGGATCTCAGGCTGGGCTCACCCCAAGCCTGCATCCCTGTACCTACAGAGGTCTGAAACCAGGGGAAGCAGGGAGACAGGAGCACTTATTTCTGTGTCGAGGTAGGACATTGCGTCTGTGGGAAGCAGTAATCCCTATGATTACTTCACAACAGAGTGCAAGTCAGAGACTTGTGGAAAGGCAGAATACAGTCTTTATGAAAGGTGGTTGCCCCTTGGCTCCTGTCAACCCTCCAACTCAGTGAGAACTAGGATGCCTTGACTCTCAAGGTGGCAGGTTCTCACTGCTATAAAAGAAGATGCTTTATGCCCAGGTCCTTCTGAACTTGGACTTAAACACTTTGAGAGCTGATGCTACATCTCAGAAGACATGATATTTCTCAATTGAAGTAGATCACAAAAGAAAGCAGGAAACAAACCCTAGGCAGAATTTTTTTTGGATGTCTGTACAGATCAAAGAGCTACATCCCAAGCAGCGTACAGGATATGATGGCAAGGATAGGCCATGAACTGTAGAGTATTATAGCCCACACCAAGCTGTGTGGAGAGGTTGACATGCTGGAGGGAAGGGATGCCATCCAGAGGGACCTGGACAGACTTGGGAGGTGTGCCTGTGTAAACCTCATGAAGTTCAATAAAGCCAAGTGCGAGGCCTTGCATGTGGGCTGGGGCAATCCCGAGCACAAATACAGGCTGGGCAGAGAATGGATTGAGGACAGCCCTGAGGAGAAGGTCTTGGGAGTGTTGGTTAATGAGAAGCTCAACATGAGCCGGCAATGTGCACTTGCAGCCCAGAAGGCCAATTGTGTCCTGAGCTGCATCAAAAGCAGTGTGGCCAGCAGGTCAAGGGAGGTGATTCTGCCCTTCTACTCTGCTCTCGTGAGACCCCACATGGATTATTGCACCCAGCTCTGGAGTCCTCAACATAAGAAGGACATGGATCTGTTAGAGCAGGTCCAGAGGAGGGCCACGAAGGTGATCAGAGGGCTGGAGCACCTCTGCTATGAGGACAGGCTGAGATAGTTGGGATTGTTTGGCCTGGAGAAGAGAAGGCTCCACAGAGACCTTATAGCAGCCTTCCAGTATCTGAAGGAGGCCTACAAGAGTGCTGATGAGGGACTTAATGGCTGAAAACTGAAAGAGTGTAGGTTTAGATTAGATATTAGGAAGAAATTCTTTACTCTGAGGGTGGTGAGGCACTGGAACTGGTTGCCCAGAGAAGTTGTGACTGCCCCATCCCTGGAGGGTGTTCAAGGCCAGGCTGGATGGGGCTTTGAGCAACCTGGTCTAGTGGAAGGTGCCTCTGCCCAGTTCAGGGAGGTTGGAACTCAATGATCTTCAAGGTCCCTTCCAACCTAAACCATTCTATGAGTCTATGATTCTATGACATTGGAAGTTTAGTTCAAGCAAATAAGACTTAGCCACTTTTCCCTGCTTGAGTCACATGCTGGTTCAATAATTAGTGCACATTATCTTGAGAAGTGATTAAATTTCTAATAGAACAGCTTTCTCTATACTTCTCTTTTCTTCCCCTTTTTCAGAAGGTAAATTACCCTTTGCTTTTGTCCATTCTAGCTCATTGTTTGATTTCTCACTTCTCTCAGAGCTAATGTAGAGAATATTCGTGAACATTTCCGTCTTGCCCTTGGGCATTAGTGTGAGGGTCTCTGCTCACCTTCTGTCAACTCTCAACTACGCTGCTTATTCCTAATGCCATTTACCTATACAGAAACTGCTATATTATTAACAGTAAAGGCATTTTTCCCACTGTCTCTTCTTTTCCTGTGAAAGTTCAGGTTTCCAAATCAACTTGGTGATTTGACTGTCCCTGAAGGTGGAAAGTCCTTCCTACTGTACATCTCCACCTTATTTACATCTCTCCAGCCATCTCCCTCCACCTTGCCCCCTGTATTGCATAAGAATGACTATATGTATAATGAAAATCATCAGAGCATTAGTATTTTTTATATTTGCCATACAAAACCAACATTTAGTCACGACAGCTGTCTTGGGCTGGAACGACTTTAGAAAATGAGGTTTGGAAGCTTGGACCTATAGATTATAGAACTGTCCAAACATTGGCACTGGTTTGGTTTGCTCTCCATCGCAAGTCCTTTTGATACCTTAGATGCTGTTAAAATGATAGCTCATCATCCCCTGGCTCTCTTTTGTCTTAGGCCAGCACATTTACTTTTCATATAGAAAAAAATTGTATTTCATCTTTAGTTTAACTTTGCGATGGCATATACAGCACAGTTTAGAGCAAAGCATAAAATATTTCTGTTATATCCGGCATCTTTTGTGTCTGTCTATACCCAGACTCCAGCTATTCCTACTTTATGTAGTGGAAGCTACCTCTGACATTGAGAACCAGAGCTCTAGATTGCTGAAATTCAAATGGGAGTCTTTATCAGAACTGTTGCCGATATTTTTTTACTAGACGCAATTTCAAACTGAAAAGCATTAAGCAGAATGTAAATGGTTGGATTAGAGTTACTTTTAAATCCACAATTTTTATTAAAGGAGAAAAATAAGCAAGCTGCTGTACTCTGCTTTCTCTAATGACATCTTCTGTGTCATCACTACAAAGCACCTTATATTGGTGAGAAAGGTAGATTTTTAAGTGACCCAAACAAGTCACCCATCAGTAAGCATGAAAATACTCAGTGCAGAATAATATTTCTTAAACCAACCCTCCTCTCTTTTATTATATATACTTTTTGTTTATGTTCCTGTACAAATATACGAATATGGAAGTTTATATAAATATATTTCCGAGGAGGTAAAAATATATAAAGAATTCTTACCTCTCCTTCCCTTAATAAATGAAATGTGAACTGTATTTCAGTGTGTGCGAGAGAACAAAGATTGACTGTCCCCTGAAGGCATTTGGTAAGATAAGAAATAACCTTAAGGCAATATTGTGACTTTTGCAACTATTGCTGTTTTGGAGATGTAGGGTAACGAAGTCCATTCCTTCAGTTTTAGCTGCCAGAGGCACTCTGCCCACAGAGGACAGAGCTTATGTTTCACATTTCTTGCCTTTCATGGATAATGCTAGAACTAAGAAATCTTTGACATATTAAAGGAAATTTCATGCAAATCCCTGTAGCCTCACAATTTTAAACTTTTATTTTTTTTTAAATAGGAAAGAAACCTTAATCACTTAAATGTGGAGACATAAGGCTATTTCCAAACTTGTTATAGGAAGGAGGATGCACTGTCCTGAAATTCCACCATACAGACTGGGTAATGGGGGAAATGAGGTGGACCCAGTAGTACCATGAGCTCTGCAGATGTAAAAGTGCCATTTAAAAAAGAGAAAGCCTGACCAAGTAACTAATCTTTGAGAAAAATCTAAAAAATTACTGTCTTACTAGAGAAGTATTTCAAGGTTAGATCCCACATCACTTTCAAAGACAGCCCCTGCTATAAGGCAGTTCTGATCCTGGAAAATGACCAAATCTAGCACTGAATACAGTGCACACAGAAATTAAAATAGCTTAGACAAAAATTTGGGTTATTCTTACTGCATTTATCTTTAAGACGAAGCGTAAAATCTTTTGCATTACAGAAGAAAATTGGGACTGAAGTAAAAATCTGTAAAAAATTTGTTCTTATTCTGCCAGCAAAACCTTTCCAGCATTTTCAGCTGAGCCCAAGATCGTGGGGGAATTCATAGATAAGAATTATTCCCAGGGTTAAAAACATGGAGTATAATCGTGCCTGGAACACAACATTAACCGTTACAAGGTCCCTAGGCAAACTGCCTATGGATTTCTGAGACTATGACACGTGTTGTTGAAAGTGAGGAGGCATTGCGTTCCTCCTCTGCACCACTGTGAGCGCACCGCAGTGGGAAGCAGGCCCAGTGCCTTCAGAGAATGCGTAATAAAAGAGCATAACTCTATCTACGGTGCTTATTAGTCACTTGCCATTGGTTTCTTGCTCGGAAATCACAACACTGTGTAGTTCAGGTGTAGCCTGCTAACTACATTTCTCTTCTACTCATTCTTCCAAGACTTAAAATAATCCCAAATGAGATGAAGTGGGTCAATACATTCCCAAATATTCACTGAAGCAGGAAATGTAATCTCATGGAATCCTGATTGTCTGCTCAAGAGACTCCTAAAGAAAGTGGATGCTGTGCATACTTGTTTAGGCTCAAAGACACCGAGACAAATGAAATTTGTTTGCATCTCACTTATCAGTATTTTATCTTTGATTTTTATTGCTGGTGTATAGATGTGACGATAACAGGAGTTATTCCTGCAGACACGGATAACCACTAGAACTAATATTGCAATGGCATTAGATTCATATAACGTTACAGCCAAGGCAGGAAATTCTAATATTAGTTAAGTCACAGCCTAGTGAATTTAACATACAGCAAACATCCTGTCAGGAAAACCCAACAAATTTAAAGTCTTTAAAGAATACTGGTTACCTGATTGTCTAGATGAGAATACCAAGTATGCTGCATTTTAAATTACTAGGAGTATTTGATAGGCAATGATGATTTCAAATACTGAGTTTAAGCATTTGCCAGACAAAAGCAGTAGTCCAGATTTGACCCAAACTGTTGTCTGCTGGCTAAGTTGAACAGTGAAAAGACTAGGAAACTTAATAAGCTTAGTTTACACTGAAGTAGAATTTCAGCCTAGCAAGCGAGAAGGGATTGTTCAGTTAGTGTCCCGTGAGAGGCATAATCAAGAAATACGAGTTCTCTGTATGTTTTCAAAGGCACATAAATTTGCATCATATTTGTGTGCATATTTCTCCACATCTGTACATGACGCGAGTGCTTGTGTGGTAAGTTGTCAAACTGGAGCAAGTTGACTCACATAATCCTAAATACAGTTATTTCTCAACCCAGGAACACCACTAGGGATTAAAGAAGAGAAGTCTGTGCACGTGAAACTGCTGAATACCTTCAGTGACGAGAGACTGTTCAGCTACAGCGGTCTCCGTTTCTGCAAGGAGTCTGTCTGTCTCCCTGTCTAATGGGTCCCCTGGATTCAAACAGAGATTCCTGGTTAAGCATCCCTCAAACAAGTTACAGGAGCAAGCAAAACGGCTTCTGATTATATTCTGGTGTTGCTACCTCATCTGTCTTTTAGTTATATTTTCCATCCAGAATTATTTTTACAAGTATCTCAAGGGTGTCTTCCTTTCCCTTTCCTTTTCCCCTTCCTCTTTCCCCTTCCTCTTCCTTTCCCACTGGTTTTCTGAATTTTGCAGAGCATTAAAACACCTGTAAATCTTTAAAGGTCACAGTGAAAAAAATCACGCAATGCATTTTATTGAATCCAGGACACATCATAATCATGTCTTAGTTCCTCTTATCAAAAAGAGAGTCAAACCCATAATTGGATAAAGATTCTGACAGTGTCAAAATTTTGACAGTTGGGGCACTGTTTTTTCTCTGTTTGGTAATGTGAAGCGCTGCTTTCTCTGACCAGTGGTAAATTTAAAATTATCTCATTTGCTACAGTCTGTTTGAACTTTCATTTCTCACCTTTCCTGTCAATCAGAGAATGCAGAAAGGGAAATAACTTCTTGGTGATTGGACACATGGAGCTTTAATCATCTGTCAGCTGCTGTAAATCAGCAGAAAGAACAGCCAAAGACTTAGTTCAAAAACTATAACCAAAGTGTCTAAAACCAGTCAAGTTTCTCTGATCGCTGGATTAAATTTAAAAAAAAAAAAACGATTAAAGTTGAAATTAAAGTGCAGTGGGCATCCAAAGATGTTAAATACCTAAGGGAGAAGTTATAATGAGCCTACACTTAAAAGAATATGTATAACCTAATGGTTAATTAGAATTTGGAGAACATAATGTGCTGAGGAATTTGGTTAAATGGAGAATATCATAAATTAATTTCTCTGCCTAGGGTTTTAGAATGTAGATACAATGAGTCCCATAAGATGGATTCCCCCACTGGGTGTCCTCTCTGAGGCCACCCAAAGCCGTCCATCTCCTCCTTCTACCACCCATCTAGCACCAGAATTTAAGAAATACAGGTTGAGTTAGGTGAGGCTTACTGTGTACTCACTGCTGTTCCCTCCGTAAATATATCTCTCTCTAACTTAAAATGCAGTAAGTAAACTAGATGAAGGAATGGTCACTCACCATGTCTTGCTGCTGACATTTCCTGGCTCTTTCTGGGTTTTGTCATCTTGCTCGTTCCATCCCTGTTTTAATGCTCAGCCCGTGCTAACGAGAACAGGGTGAGTCAGGGAGCAGCTTTTCTGTATGGCCAAGCTGTTGACAGCAGTAGGTTATCTCATTTTGGCAGGTCCTTCCCCACTTCTCAAGGCCTTTTTTCTTCTTTCACTTATCCAACATTTACTTTTCTTTCAGATTCTATAAATGTTTGCTCATATTATCGTTTACATCGATTTTTTGTGCTAATTGTTTACAAAGTCAGATTTGTTGCCTCTTTTCATCCTGTAAAACATCAGTTCTCATGGTTAAAGGAGTTCATATAGTTTTCCTAAAGGAGTTATAATTTTTTTTAAGTTTTCCATTCATGACAGAAAATGAATTTCAACTCAAAATGCAGTTTAATGAATACTGACAATGCAATTAAAACTTTTCTTATGATGGGTAAATCCCGAGGAATTTGATGAGAAACAAACAAAGGTAGTTATGAATCGCAGCTCCTTTTTTTTTTGCAGAATAAAAAGAATGCAAATTAACAGGCAGAGATAGTCATGAGCAAAACATCCCACTACATCATCATCAGAGAAACTTATCTTCATTCTTCAAGTACATTCATATCTTTTTCCCCATTGCTTTACTGTTCCTCCATGGATCAGTGGAAATATTAGAGCTGATTTCTCCTCTTGAGGCAAGTGGTAATAAGAAGTAATTCTGATAATATCAGTGATCGACAGACCTCCAAAAAATATGAAAGTATAGTTACGATAAGGCTCAGTGCTCTCCTGTGTGGAAGATCCCAAGGCCCCTTACAAGTGATGCATGCAGGCATTACTCTGTCTGTCAAACAAGCGCAAAGACCTTCGGGATGCGGCAGTTGTTTAACAAGACAATATAACGATGCTATGGGATGCAGGCAGAGTAAGGCAGACGCAGCTAGATCGGTGGGAATATTTACGTGCTTAGAAAATAAACATCTGCAAAGTTGGTATTTACTTTTAGAAGTTCAAAATAATTCATTGCATTACCCTTCCCCTGCTCAAAAAGTGATTTGTAGTCTAACCGACTTGTTATTTTTAACTGTCTAGAAAAATGGCAGGGTGAGATGTGTGGCAGCACATATGTGAGGCTCATTGTATTTGTGCTATTTCAGAACAATCAGGCTAGCAAATTCCAAACCCCTGGAACTTTATTGCAAATATCTAGTCGGAAATATTTTCAAAATGTGCTGACGCACCTCATGCACTGATTTGTGTGGCACTCTGAGGAGAAGGGAGGAGCGCTGCAGCTCTTTCCCCAGTAGCTGCGTGCACCGGTAAATTGCGCATCACCAGTCCTGACTGGGTGAGACCACAACCGTAACAGGTAAAAATAAATGCGAAACAAAACATGAAGGACATGGAGGGGGGTGTTTGTGTGGAAATAAAATTCAGTGGTCAATGATGTTTCATTACGTTACTTGGGAAACGACACTTATGAGGGCAAAGTAGAAAAGTCACTGCCATACCGACAGCAATCAGCAGAAAAAAATCAGAAAGCAAAGACTCTGAGTAACGGAACTCTACCGCATCAGTCTCTACCAAACAGTTATGCAGGTTATTACTTTAGAAACCTACTGATAAGATAACAAATGCAGACACTATTCAATATACTATCAACAAAAACAGAGTTTTTTAGAATCAGATTTTGTGAACCTTTAAAATACTTAAGTTTCCCTATGAACTGATCAAAAAGTAACATACAGAATGGAAGAAGGAAGATCATTCCCTACAGTAATATGCATTTTATAAATGTATAGCTTAACTAACCAGAAAAAGTTATCAACAAGCATTTAAGGAAACATTTGAAAACACATAAACAGTCAAAATCCGTTTACAATTCACAGCTAATGTCCTTGAAATATTTACACAATTTATAACTTTATTTTACACTTAAATTTTGCAACCGTGATTTTTTTCCACAAAAGATTTATGTGTAATTGCAAATGGTGGATAATTTTATCAATTGTAGTGCTCTTTTACATCTTATTAGAAACAGCTTAAAAACAACACCACTGAATTAAATAGGAGATTTGGTACCATTCTAACATATATTGATTAGACTCCAGCAGTTAGTTATATTTAATATGAATGTTTTTCAGTTTCTTCAGTTTATTTTATTTTCATTTAATTTAACTCAATTTAATTTAATTTCTTTTCATTTCACTTTAGCTATCCTATCCTATCCTATCCTATCCTATCCTATCCTATCCTATCCTATCCTATCCCACTCCACTCCACTCCACTCCACTCCACTCCACTCCACTCCACTCTATTCTATTCTATTCTATTCTATTCTATTCTATTCTATTCTATTCTATTCTTTCTGTTTTGCTTTATTTTATTTGTTTATTCAGCTGGTCAATAGTTCCTAGTAGGCTCAGATGTTGGGATCTAAAAGATCTTTTTCCATGGTCGTATCACATCTTACCAATTACATGGGCAACCCACAGCTGTGACTTGCACATTTCTCTAGGATAGACACTTTGCTAATTTTCATTTGGTTTCCTGACATTCATAGAAAGAACTCAATTTTTTTTTATTCCTTTGGACAACTTCAGGGTCCACCCTTCTCCAGCCTACAGAATCAATGCAATTTGTGGGATGCAATATAAGAAATGTTGCAAGTTTTTAGCATTATTCAATTAAGGTGAAATGTTTGGAGTTTAGTAAATAAACATTTAAAGTAACTATAAAGAATTTACTGTGCTTTCTGCTAGTGACACATTGGAACAGGTTGCCCAGGGAAGTTGTGGCTGCCCCATCCCTGGAAGTGTTCAAGGCCAGGCTGGATGGGGCTTTGAACAATCTGGTCTAGTGGGAGGTGTCTCTGCGCAGTCCAGGGAGGTTGGAACTGGATGATCTTTAAGGTCCTTTCCAACCCAAACCATTCTATGGTTTTCTATGATTCTATGATTCACAGGAAGGCAAGCTCCCCTGTTCTGGGTAGAGACACTTGGAGCTGCCTCCAGAGGCAGGAAACCCTGCAGGTAAGGAAGGGGAGAGCTTGGGAAACGCGTGGTGGTGGCTCCTCCAGCAGACCTCCAGCTGGAGGAGGTGTGGGAGCTGTGTGCACAGCAGGTGTTCTCCACGTACCCTGACTGATGCTGTGCTCCCTCTTTCCCTTCACACCTCCATGTCCTAGCTGGGCCAAGAGTTATGGCTGCTCTTTGATCACTGAGATGGGTCCAGATAATGGTGTCTACACCTGGGGGGGGACAGGAAGCATTGGTGGGAAAGGGGAGTGGGTACCAAATAGACTGTCTATCCAAATTTGTGCTAGATCCCTGCAGGGACTCAGCGAGGGCTTTTGCAGGAGATAGGTGATGTCCACCTGGGTGGCCCTGCAGAGACCAATGTAACCACAGGATGTCACCTACTGGTTCAACCCGCTCAGCAACTGAACTTGCATTATTTTTTATTTTTATTTTTATTCCCACAAATTTTCCCAGTCCTTCTTTGAAACTAGGAAAGGAAGCAAGTGCTTAACATTTGCAGTTGTGAGGACAGGAACATGCCGTAACACTGTTAGTATTTTTTCTTAATCCTTTTCTCTGTTACTGTAAAGGGAGAAGAAGGAAACCGATTCAGCCACAGTGCTGTTCAACAGCGTAACTACATCTCTCACCCTGGCAGCTAGCACCGGTACAACACACTTCAGGAACAGTTACTTTGATGGACTGTACCCCTGTGACATTGGACAAGAGCCATAATGGCAGGCAGTAAGTCCATCAAATGGATTCACACTGAAAAAGCTGCAGACCTTGTCAGAGGGTGCCCTACGTGTCACGGTATGACCATTCGTTTTCGCTTTTGTGATTTTTTTTCCTTTTCATTAGCAAAGATTAGTCTTAATTAAACACTAGCTGTTAGATCAAAGGGAGTTAGATCAAAGGAGAAAAAACAATACATTAATGATAAAGTATTTGGCACAATACTTTCCCAACATGGCCATGAAAAGTGTTTTTGAACCATACGTGGGTAGCCAGAGCCTGAAAAATAGAAGCCTGCTCTTTATTTATAACTAGAGTCCTGCAGATTACTTTTTTTTTTTCTTTTTCAAGTCTTATAAACATCACTTTCAGGACTGACTCAGATAAAGGTATTCAGTTATTGACAATCAACCTGGAAGTGGTGCCCAACTTCAACAATAAATACAAAATAGTCTTGCCTTTGCTACAAATAAGCATCTCTGGTTTAGGCGGCAAGTGAATTTGGAGATGATTAAGCCGAAATCTGCTCAAAGTTTTAAGAAGGATTTGACAAGAGAGGCAATTTTCCTTTGAGCTTGTATTCAGCTTTGAATCTCACTAGAACAGAGCTTTCATTTCGCAGGCAGTCACTCACTGCACACCCGAGCTTTAAAATTTAATGAACGCACCCTTTGCAGGAGACTGCCAATAGCTCAGATATATTAGTAAGTGCAATGATGTCAATCAAAAAAAAAAAGAAAAAGGGAACGCAAGGATGTCTTTCATTGTTATAATCATATTATAACAAGTTTCAAAGCTTCTGTGTTTTGAATTCCAGAACCGTTCCCTATTTTGAACAAAACAGAACCAGGAAAAACATAATATGAGCCAATAATACATACCTATTCTTTTCCTAATTATACTAATTATATTATATTAATTAATATACATATTTTAAAGAAAGTGTTTCAGGCTGTGGTGGGCTGACCCTGGCTGGATGCCAGGTGCCCACCAAAGCTGCTCTATCACACCCCTCCTCAGCTGGACAGGGGCAGAAAAAATATAACCAAAGTCTTGGGGGTCGAGAGAAGGACAGGGAGATCACTCAGCAGTTACTGTCATGGGCAAAACAGACTCGACTTGGGGAAATTGATTTAATTTAGTAATAAGATTAATAAGAGAGTAGGATAATGAGAAAAAAGAAGAAATTTAAAACCACCTTCCCCCAACCCCTCCCTTCTCCNAATCAAAAAAAAAAAGAAAAAGGGAACGCAAGGATGTCTTTCATTGTTATAATCATATTATAACAAGTTTCAAAGCTTCTGTGTTTTGAATTCCAGAACCATTCCTTATTTTGAACAAAACAGAACCATGAAAAACATAATATGAGCCAATAAGACATATCTATTCTTTTCCTAATTATATTATATTATATAATATACATATTTTAAAGAAAGTGTTTCAGGCTGTGGTGGGCTGACCCTGGCTGGATGCCAGGTGCCCACCAAAGCTGCTCTATCACACCCCTCCTCAGCTGGACAGGGGCAGAAAAAATATAACCAAAGACTCCGGGGTCGAGAGAAGGACAGGGAGATCACTCAGCAGTTACTGTCATGGGCAGCAGAGACTTGACTTGGGGAAATTAATTTAATTTAGTAATAAGATTAATAAGAGAGTAGGATAATGAGGATAATCCCCCAACCCCTCCCTTCTTCCTGGGCTCAACTTCGCTCCTGATTTCTCTCCCTCCTCCCCCCGAGCGGCGCAGGGGCAGAGGGAATGGGGGTTGTGGTCAGTTCATCACATGTTGTCTATGCTGCCCCTTCCTCCTCACGCTGTTCCCCCCATGGGGTCACAGCCTCCTTCAGGCATCCACCTGCTCTGGCATGGGGTCTTCCACGGGCTGCAGGTGGATATCTGCTCCACTGTGGACCTCCATGGGCTGCAGGGGGACAGCCTGCCTCACCATGGTCTTCACCATGGGCATCAGGGGAATCTCCTCCCCTCCTTCTTCACTGACCTGGGTGTCTGCAGAGTTGTTGCTCTCACACACTCTCACTCCTCTCTCTGGCTGCAGTTGCGCAGGTTTTTTTCCCTCTTCTTAACTATGTTATCCCAGAGGTGCTACCACCGTTTTTGATGGGCTCAGTCTTGGCCAGCGGTGGGCCCATCTTGGAGCTGGCTGGCACGAGCTCTGTCAGACATAGGGGAAGTTTCTAGCAGCTTCTCGCAGAAACCACTCCTGTAGCCCCCCTATAACAAAACCTTGCCATGCAAACCCAACACACCTGTTTAAAATAGCCAACGTTCATTTTCATTTAGCCACTCTAAAAGGAAGCCACAATTAACACATGTAACAATTTCAGCCAGTGTTGGGGTTCCAATTAATGCATTGCACCAACAGACTTTACAACCGTGCCATGGCAAGACTGGGGTTAACCTCATGAATAAAGCAGGGCCGGAGGAAATGGGCTCAGCTGCTGGGAATAAAAGAGCAGGAGGAGGCAGCTAAAGCTTTGCAGCGAGCAGGGAAGCCTCAGGGATGCGGAGGGTATTGATTTCATGAGCAGTAGTGGTGTGTGACCGGTGTCGGGGAGAACTGTGTTGGGAAGCTGCCCTCTGTGTTGGAGAGGCTTCTCTGGAGGACAGAGGCTGTCCCAGGTACAGCTGTGGGATTTCAGCCCCGTGCCGGGACTGTGCTGGCACGTTGCTTTGTGAAAGTTATTGGTATATGAACACACAGGTAAACCTCACCTGTAGCGTAGCTTTCTCTATCGCGGCACTCATGGCGTGCCCTGGGGGCTCAGGGCTACTTGTGTTGTGCTCGGAACTGATTAGGAAGAAATACCATTTGCCTTTGTGAGAATTGCCACGTGTGACATGCGAAGCCATTTCAAGTGCTGTGTCTGTCTGAGATTCCTGATTTTCTTGAGTTGGTCAGAGAGAGCTGAAATTCAGCTGTTTCTATTTTCTTGAAGTTAGGGCGCCAAAGGCCTTTGCAGTTTTTAAAGGCCGAATTTTATTAAGGTACTCCGAATAAGAATGCAGAGCTGCTATGTAAACTGGAACAAAATATGAGGTATTTAACCTCGAGTTATCTTGCCCACTATATCACAGAATCACAGAATAGTTAGGGTTGGAAGGGACCTCTGGGGAAGGGATCACCTAGTCCAACCCCCCTGCCACAGCAGGGTCACCTACAGCAGTTGCACAGGACGGCGTCCAGGTGGGTTTGGAATGTCTCCAGAGGAGGAGACTCCACCACCTCTCTGGGCAGCCTGTGCCAGTGCTCTGCCACCCTCACAGGAAAGAAGTTTTTCCTCACATTTAGATGGAACTTCCTATGCTCAAGTTTGTGCCCGTTGCCTCTTGTCCTATCACTGGGCACCACTGACAAAAGACTGTTCCCATCCCCCTGGCACCCTCCCTTTAAGTATTTATAAGTATTGATAAGTCCCCCCTCAGTCTTCTTTTCTCTAGACTAAAAAGACCCAAGTGCCTCAGCCTTTCCTCATAAGAGAGATGCTCCAATCCCCTAATCATCTTTGTAGCCCTTTGCTGGACCCTCTCCAGCAGTTCCCTGTCCTTATTGAACCGGTGTATCCTTGTGCGATGGGTGACTTTCTTTGTCTTAGGTCCCAAAAAACTACATGGCCCCTTGTGTGCTCCTTGGACAGGATAGTCTCTGTCTTATCTGAGATTTTAGGTGTGGATCTACTCCCTTGTGTTTCTTCAGAGTGCCTGACACCTCGGTCTGTGCTGTAGATACCCCGCTCGCCCAGCCTCCCCCCAGCCTGCTGCCCGACCCTCTGCTGTGAGAAGCCCGTTCCAGCAGGAGAGGCGCAATGCCCGTGGGGAGCGTGCTGTGGCCTTCGCTCCTGGGGACGGGTCTGACGGGGAGCAAAGCCACCTTTTTGCCTGTGCTGACCTTGGCCAAAACCATAGGGGTATTTAGTAAATCGAACAACCTGTACCTTCCATCACAACATCCATGACAGCTCTGTGAGGATGGGCTGAACAGTGTATAGGTGCATTGGGTCTTTTTTATTTTCATTTGGATCAATCGATTTTATTTATCCACATTCCAGTCTCCTTTACCATCTTCTTGAGCTGACATCGGCTTGGAAATAATGGAAACTCATAACTTGTGTTTATAACTGGAAACGTTCCGTGGTTCTCTGTTTCATGTTGCCTGTTCTCTTTTGCTTTTATAGTCCTGGTTTACCACGTTGAAAGTAATAACCGAAATAACAGGTATAGGAGCCATAACTTGTGAAGGTAAAGTTGCTTTTTAGTATAAGACTTCTCAACTTGATTTAATCTCTATCAGAAATACTATGCGCTCTTGTTCTTGCCATGTCATTTTTGATTAGGACTTTGAAGATGATACTGATAATTAGTGCAAACGTGTGCCCGCTGGAAGCACAAGCGAAGAAGAAGTCAGCCCAGCAGTCTCCTAAACTGAGCAAATTGGTAACCAATCAATTATTCCTAAGTAGGAATACAACTACTTTGCATAAGAAAAGATTCATGTAAAATGTAATTGTTGCTTTTATAAGCCAGGATTATTCATTATTATGTATCTCATAAAGCTGTAATCCTAATTACATAGAAGGCTGCATGTCAGATCCACAAGCCAAATTACTCCTATATCCTCTGGTCCTAAAATATTTACTCTGAGGACATGACTAATTGTGTAGTATTGTCTTTTTTGTGAGCAATAATCAGATTTGCTTTTAAATTAATGTTTTCTGCAGGCTAAATAGGATAAATATAATACATGTTTTAGATAATTCAGAGCAATTAACTGCTAAAAGGATGAGACATTATAGGATCTAAGTAATATTTTCTGGATAATTCTTGCTGAATCCTGTTATGTTGGATGGGATCAAAAAAAGCTGACTGTGTACTAAGAAAAGTATAGTAACTCAAGAAAAAACGTTAGTAACATTAAGAGATAGTTACTCTTCTTTAATGATTAACTGTACTTGAAGAAACACAATAAAGCCTCAATAAGTTTCCAGTGCTTTGGATTTTATTAGATTTAACAAGGGAATACTACGGTTTCCACTTATGTACAAATTATGGATAGGAGGTGAAGAGGTTTATGTTGAAGATTTACTATTGCTTCTTAAAAAAAAAATAAAAATAATCAGGAAACAGTAATACTCTGTGTGTGAACATTACCTTTCATTTCAAGGTGCTTAAGAAGCATTATCTCTACATAAAAGCTAACAAATTGCTCTCCAATTCCCCAAGTTACTCAGCAACCGATAAGTGATTAGTGTTTTCTGATTTGTGCCCTATATACACACATCTAAACACCTTCTTGAATGGCTCTGAGTATGCACCTACTCCAGCTCACAAAATAGTTGTACCTAAATGTGTTTGAATATGCACGTTTACAGGATCACGGATTAGAACATCTGTACCTTTTTTGCATAATTTTTGGCATCTAGCTCTAGAGTAGATGTGGTATTTAGTGCTGAACTGAAATGCCACAGCATCTGACAAGCTATTGCCTGATGAAAAATAGTGTCTGTAAAAAAGAATGAAGCATGCTTATTACTGGGTTTTGCTATAATTGCAATGAAATTCCTATCAAAGCTGAAAATAAGACTTTGTACTGCTGTTCCTTAGGCGTTTTCTAGGATTTCATTGTTGAGAACAATGTTGTGGTTCTTCTTCCCCTCAAATTACTTAATGGAACTGATTTGGTTTTGGAGGTAAATTCTATATTTAATAATAAACCAGTGCTGATTGCAGTAGACTATCTGTTTTATCTACCTTAGCTAATTTGTGTACGAGGTGTGACCCGGCATCCTGTATCAGCTGTTGTAGACCATGTGATAAAATACCCAATTTGCAATATTTGCATTTAATCCAGCTGAGAGGTGATGGTGGCATACATAGTGAACAGTATGCTAGCAGCAATTTGGAAAGGCAACTAAAATTTCTGCTTTGGTGAGCTGAATTAATTATTTTAGAGATTGGTTATCTTCTCCACTAGAGACCATTGGATACTCTGTTTTATGGCTATCTGGAAATGGAGAAACTTTCCTTGGTGGAGGTAAGAACGCAGAAGATAGTTGTTTTGTTAAGCTCAGATCACCTGCAGCATCCTCTCTGTACAGAGTATGGGCTGAATGAACTCTTCCCAGCTGTTTCCTATAATCAGTATTATGCAAAAGCTTTATTTTGTGTTTTATTTTCTAAAAATACTGCAGTTGGATTCTCTGTGCAGGCTGTAGCATCAGGCACTGAATGCCAGCAGTTCCTTACAACAAATATGGCTTTCTGCTTTTAGTTATGTTATTTAGGAGCAGACTTTTCAGTTACTTACCTGAATACCATACACTGTTGACTGCAGCTAATACATAAGTTTAAATAAATGATTACCAGCACATAACATATCTGAATGCAAATAATGTTTATGGGGAGAATGAGGCCTAATTCCATTATTTCTTCACAATACAAACATTGGTTTGGGAAGTGTGGCCAGCAGTGTGCCCAGGCGGCCAAGAAGGCCAACACCATCCTGGCCTGCATCAGGAATAGTGTGGTGAGCAGGACTGGGGAAGTGATCATCCCCCTGTACTCGGCACTGGTGAGGCCTCACCTCGAGTACTGTGTTCAGTTTTGGGCACCTCACTACAAGAAGGACATTGAGGTGTTGGAGCGTGTCCAGAGAAGGGCTACTAAGCTGGTGAGGGGTCTGGAGGACAAACCTTATGAGGAACGACTGAGG
>VUYV01000247.1:79445-91422 GCA_008711295.1 Anarhynchus alexandrinus
TTTTTCTTTTTTTTTTTCTCTCTCTTCAGGGTAGGTTAACGGTTGGACTTGATGATCTTAAAGGTCCCTTCCAACCTCACTAATTCTATGATTCTATGATTCTAAGTATGGCATCTGTGGGCACCAGGAAAGCTTGCATGAATACGTTTGTTAGTAAACTGCAGCCAGCATGTGATAACTGACAGCCTGGTATGTATCAAAAGTATATTTTGTAGCTGTAATTTATCTATAAGTACAATAACACAATAATATTCTAAATCTACATATTGAGCAGCAGTCTTGCTTTTAGACTTCTGACAATCCTGGGAGTATTGCTGCTTGCTTTACCCCATCTGCAAATCGTGCTGAAAGCCAGGCTGTATCACGGCATCCTGTTATGCATCTTCATTTATCTCTATTATCTTGCCCAGTTTTTTGTCTTTATTAATGCATGACACACTAGAGCACCCTTCGGTGCTGATTTATATTAGTGGCGCAAAAATTGCGACCTGCAAAAAGGAAATTCCCTCCCTCAATAGGATGATAAATATCTACTTAAGCCATTAAATGTTAATGTTTTCCCGAAATGAAGCAGACGGAAGAGGTGTTTGAAGGAAAAGTAACACAGAACGCACAACCAATTGAAACCAAAGTCTCCTAATGCACTTCTTCAGGTATCCCTCAGTGTGAACCGCACTTGAAAGTACTAAACCACTTCAGAAAGAAAAGTGATGATACTCGTACACTAATAGCAGTAGAGAGCCTCTTAAAGGAACAGTAAATTTTGAGGGGTTTTAAATATGCCTAATATTCAGCAAGAAAGGAAGCTGAAAGAAAGACCATGAAATAAGGGGTTTAAGCAGAAGACAGGTTTAATATAGGATACTGGGCACCTTGGCTTATGGTGCACTGGTTATATATTATGCCCTTCTTATGTTATGCACTGCGCTCTCGGTGATCAAAATGTTTTTCTGGTTTTTCATGCAACTTAATTTCATAATAAACAGAGACCCCAGAGGCATTCAAATGTCCCTGAATACATCGGGGAAGAGGTGTAGGCTATTTGGGGTTGTTTTGTGGAAGCAATTTCTGGTGAGGGAGTTACAAGAAAAATAAATCTGAATGTTACTTAACATTTCAGCAGTTCCTGGGTTGTATCAGCTGGTTGGCCTGTCAATGACGATTAACATATCCCCAAAGAGCATGAGTTGTAGCATCTGCGGGGTTTTTTTTATGGATATGAACACTAGGATGTAAGCAACCATGACTTGTCTGTCAGAGGACACCGATGTCTTGAGCATTCCCGAGAAACCACAGAGATTTCACATTTCTCCTAGCAGGAGTCTTTGTGGGGACAGAAGTCATGAGACCTTATGACATTTGGATAATTAAGTATGTAGCCACTTAAAACTAATTTTTTTGACCCCTTAAAAATGGCCCCATGTGGCAACAGTTTAAAATGTGTACAATCCTGCATCTGAAGCTGTGGTGGGCAGATTTTTCAGTGTTGTCTCTCTGTGTTAACTATAAACGATAGCAACTGCGTTTACTACCATGATGCAGTGGCATGAATGCTTTCGCTGTTTTTATTCTGTGAACTAAAATGTAGGCTTAGGATTTGCTGTGACGTGTGTGCCTGTGGCTTAGACACCTTTTTCATGGAACTGGTCTGGGGAAGGAGCTAAACACCCATCAGGTGACCATGTTTTCCTTTGAGGAAACTCCCCTGAGACAGCTCTTAGGTGAGAACTGGGCACTGCTGGGCTAAGGCTTTTGACAGACCTGGTTACCAAAAGGGATGTAGGATGAAGTTGTACCATAACTGTCATCAATGTCTTAACTTACTGCATTTTAAATGCTCATTAAAATTCTCAGAACTTATTAAAATTCCTGAATAACTGAGCTGTGAGGGTAAGTTTGACATCAACCTACAATGGCTTCAGGATAGAGGCAGCATTAGAAAGCCGATGAACTGTGACTATATCCCGCTCTCGCTGAATGAGAAGCGCTGGAGAAATGCTTACCCTGCTCTTGCTACATGATCTCTGTATTCAAGTATTTGTCGCATGATATGTCAATTGAAGATTTAGCCTGGAGAAAAGGAGGTTGAGGGGAGACCTTATCACTCTCCACAACTGCCTGAAAGGAGGTGGCAGCCAGGTGGGGGTCGGTCTCTTCTCCCAAGTAACAAGTCATGGGACAACTGGAAACGGCCTCAAGTTGTGCCAGGGGAAGTTTAGGATGGATAATAGGAAAAATCCATTCACTGAAAAGGTCAAGTATTGGCACAGGCTGCCCAGGGAAGTGGTGGAATTGCCATCCCTGTAGGTATTTAAAAGACGGGGAGACGTGGTGCTGAGGAACATGGTTTAGTGGTGGACTTGGCAGTGCTAGGCTAACAGCTGGACTTGATGATCTTACAGGTCCCTTCCAACCTAGACAATTCTATGATTCTAAGATCTTAGGTGCAAGTAATTGCAGTGTTTGCATGAAAAATACTGTTTGCCAACTTTATTTTTGCAAAGCTGTATCTGTTGTTCTGTTGCTCCCTCAGTCTGTCCTCCAGAAACAAATTGGCCACTAACTGCGGGAAGGCCTCTCTGGACCAATGTGACACCGTACAGCAGAGGCTGATTTTTAGCTTTATTTTCTCTTATGGTTTTATAATACGTAAGCTGTGAAAAGGGAGAGATCGTTCTGTTTCAAAGGTCAGGGGCACCAGGACAACCACGCCCTCTTCTGAGAGGGGATCACCTAAGGAGGAGACCAGCAGGGAAGCTGGCAAACGTGAGAGGCCGCTTGGGTCAGGCGGCCATGGGAAATGCTGTGTGTGAGGGCAGGGAGCTTTGGCCTGGGGCTTGACCCCTCTGGAGTTAATGAAATTCTCTGAGAAAAGTCACGGCACAATCCAGTCGAGCTGTGTGGCTCTGATTTAAAGCGGTGAGGCAGAGATGCAAGAGGAGAGCCTGGAAAAACCAGGGCACCTGAGCAGCAATTAGCTGATGAGGATTTTAAGTGCCATAGTAGTAGGGCCATCAACCTGTCATGACCCTATCCAAGAAGGAGGTGGGGGGAAAGAATTGGCTAAACACAGCTGAGGAGAGTGAGTAATTATAGAAAGGGAAGGGCTGAAGGCTCTGCTGCACCAGGTGCAATTATTCCTAACTCCAAATCCCATGACTAGGGAGGACTTTCTATTGACACAGACAGATGGCCAAATCCAACCTCAGTGTTGAGGCGGTTCATTACTTGCTATCACATGGGCCGTCCTCTCGAGGACAAAAGCTGGCTTCCTCTGATAATAATGATAACTGCCACTGGCCTTGACCAACGAAAATACTCTCAGATAAGTAAGCAGTTGCGTTTAACTTCAGTCTGCAAAATGACCCCATTGCTACTGAAAATACATACTATTACAGGACAAACTAAACCTGAATAGGACTCTAACAACTCTTTTTTAAACATAATGTAAAGCTTCCTGTTCTCTATCCTTAAACCCAGAGAATGAAACTCCTGCACCAAGTGCTACCAGAGGGGAAACAAATACTTATGGAAGGGTGTGCGCTACAGCCCAGATAAACTCATATTTTCCACTGTTTTTGCCTGAAGCGTTCCTCAGTAATGACTTACCTTGAGGCTTTTTTTCTCTCTAGAGTAAGACTCCTAAAGCTAAAATGTAACTATTAGAAGATAAAACAAAGCTTTCCAACTTGGGAACTTCTGAGGCTTCTTCAACACTGTTTATACCAGTGAAGCATTTTTAAAATGCAAGGCAGAAAGGCTAAATACAAGCCAGACAAATATTCCCTACTTAATTCAAGTAGTTTTAGAGGGACCAATGTGCAGCCTGGTGTTACAGAAGTTACTAATCTCAAATAAAATGTACTGACTTGTGTTAATGCACAATACAAACCTCCCCTGAAAACATGGAGAGATGCTTCTTTTGGCACCATACTCTTATTATAATGTACAAAGAAAGAAATTTGGGTTTGCTTATTTACATTAGGTATATCTTGCATAATAGCATAGCTAACTGGGGTGAACGGAGAACACAGAATTTAAACGTTTAGCATAGGTAACAGCAAATTAAAAAACATTCTGTGAAGGTTTGCTCCCCTGCAAATACTGCTTTATATGACAATGTCAGAGAAAGCAAGAGCCTTGAGTTGTTTGACCCAACCTTTCTTTATGGAAGGTCTTGGGGTCAGTTTGCCACACGGCAGACGACGACCTCTGAACTTGTGTAGCTCTTAGTGTAGCACGTATCCATACTTCAGAGGAGAACATACAGTACTCCTGTTCATACATGGACTGTGCATGGGTGGATGTCTACTCTTGGATTTGAGAGGTTCTATCAAGAAGTTGTCAGAGCTCCAAAATTTTATCATTAAGAACTCCTAAGGAGGAATTCTTGTGTATGTGTGTATGTGTCTGGGATAGATAGATATAGGGGTGAAATTCCTCTAGGACAGAATATATAGGGAGGGTTAAAAACCCAAAGCCTCAACAAGCGTATAAAATATTCAACTCATATCAGAGCATGCAAGAATACATCTATACTACATTTTCCTCACAGGCAAAACCTATAGGCTGTTTTTCTCTTGAATATAGTTACTCAGTGCTACCAAACATAAGGAGCAAAATCGTACTCAGTTTTTCATGTATTACAATGAAATGGAAGAATAACTACCAGAGCTTCTAACTCGGTCTAAAGACTTCTTAAATCTTTTAAGGATGTGGTCCTGAGTTTGTGTATGACTCTGCCTGACCAGACACCTGCATCCAAGTGGAGGTCTGCTCCTGATCCTTAACAGGACACTGAACCTTGTTAATGTCACTTACATGACTATGGAGAGAGTTTTATTTGGCTGTTTTGAAGAGTATCTGGAGTTGAATTTGATTGGAAAAAGAATGGTGGGTTTTATTATATTTTTTTTTTTTTACACTTTCTTTGCAACTTCATTTGCAGGGCTTTGCTGCTATAAACCTTTATGCTTTGATCCCCGAGTATGAATTTCTTTTTTTACAACTTTTTAGGTGTCCACTGCTGCAAAAACAAACTAGTGAAAAATGCCATCAAGTTTTTTAGTACCACACTCCCGCTCATCTAGAATCTGGGTACTTTTAAGAGATACTGCTTGCTTAGCTCCACCTTCAGATTTATACACCATTCAACGGTGTATACGGTCCCTTTAATGACAATATGCTATTCCAATTACATCAACATCTAGTTAATGTAACTAACAAAGTGCAGCAAAACAAATGTGGAATAAGGTTTTCCTCAAACATCAGTTGGATCTGTGTAAAAACATAAAGGTCTATGATACAAAAAAAGGACACAAGGAAGAAGCTACTGGTACACGAGGATGGAAGAAAATGGAGGTAATGCTTTTGGAGATGCGTGTTAAGGTCTACAGAAAAATATCTAAACCTGGGGGTGGGGAGCAAGCATATGTGCCAGGTAGCATGCTGCAGAAGAAGCATAAGAAATGGAGGACTGTGTATTGCCTGCTGCGTGTAGACTTGCAGTCGTTATTGCCTGTGCTACAGCTGCGTTGTTTCTCACTGCTTTGGTTTGGTCTTTAAATCAAACTCCAAACTGTCCCTATACAACTGTGAATGCTACAGTTAGGGTGACAAAGTCATAGCACTGGAAGTGATCACCTATAAAACGTGACAGGAACTGCGTTATCGGCTCCTTACGAACGTCACACGAAGGAAAGACATCTTACAACAAATAGCATTCACTCTAGCACTTCATAAAACGGGCATTAGCATCAAGAGGATCCCAAGATTTTTGATGCATCACGTGTGATGAAAATGTCTTGAAGATGTTATTGACACATTTCTGTATATATTTAAAAACATGGTTGTATGAGTTCTTGTCACTCAGCACTTGAGATCTAAATACATTACTCTGTGTTCTGCTCAATTTTGTACTTTTTTTTTCCTACAGGTTTTGCTTAACCACGTGCCTTGGGATTGGGGTCTTTTGAAATGCTTCTAAACCTCCTGAGCTCTGCCAACACCTGTGTCTGCCTCCTCCTTGATTGCTGGTGCCTTCTGGGCCTGCTTGTTTGTGCTGTCAAGAGAACAAAAATTGCAGTAGATCATACAGGTCTTCTTAATGTCATCTCCTTCCTCCTTCACAGCTCTTAATGAGCTTACAAAATGCCTTAGGAGGTCAGACCAAAAGCCCATCTAGGTCGGTGTTCTGGCTGACTGGAGATACTATTTAGAGAGAACGTGGTCCATTTCCCTCATACCCTCTCCAGCAGCCAGAATTACTGCATTAAGGACGGTAAACAGTGTGTACTTGCCTCACCTTTAGAGTTTCTTGTCGAACTGTGACTGTGAATTTTCTGACGGTATTAGGGCAACTAAGATGACTGAGGGATTGGAGCATCTCCCTTATGAGGAAAGGCTGAGAGAGCTGGGACTCTTTAGCCTGGAGAAGAGAAGGCTGAGGGGAGACCTTATTATGGCATACAAGTATCTAAAGGGTGGGTTGAAGGAGGATGGAGCCAGACTCTTTTCAGTGGTTCCCAATGACAGGACGAGGGGCAATGGGCACAAGTTGGAACATAGGAGGTTCTGTTCAAATATACGGAAAAACTTCTTTACAGTTAGGGTGACAGAGCACTGGCACAGGCTGCCCAGGGAGGTGGTGGAGTCCCCTTCTCTGGAGATTTTCAAGACCTGCCTGGATGCAGTCCTGAGTAATGTGCTCTGGGCAATCCTGCTTTGGCAGGGGAGTTGGACTAGATGATCTCTAGAGGTCCCTTCCAACTCTGAAAATTCTGTGATTCCGTATTCTGAACATGCTGATATTATCTAGCTCCACAACCTCCTGTGGCAGACAGTTTGAAAAGGTACTAAGGATGTGCTTCCTTTTAAAGAAGCTGCACACTGGTTTTAGTATCATAGGATTTGGTGAATGTTTTGTGTTCAGCTTATCTGATGCATTTATAAACTTTTAAGCCACAATCATACTCACTCAGTTTTTTCTTTTCCAGGTGAAGAGTTCCAGTCTTCTCAGTGTTACTTCATAAGGAGGGACTCTCTCTCTCTGATCAATCCCCAGTGCCTTTTTCTGTACCTTGAAGTGCCCCATGTCTTTGCAATGTGTAGATCAGAACTACATGCAGCACTCAATCAACAGGAGTGCACAGATTTTGTGTAGCTGCAAAATGTTGTCCTCTGTCTTGTTACCCGTACCCCTACTGATGACACCCGACGTCTTCTCTTTGGCTGCCAGTGCACACTGACAATTCTGTTAAAATCTGTTTTTACCCATTCATTGATTTTTGTGAAGTTCTTGTGGACTTTTCTCTCCATCAGCACAGCACAATACGAGCTTATCTATGCCACAGGCTGCACTGCACACGCACTTCTACAGGTCACTGATGAAGATGTATTCCAGCAGTCCCAGCACCAGTTTTTGGGAAGGTCCCGTTGCTGACTTTTCTGTGATGAGAAGTGACCATTAAGCCCTATCCTTTGCTTGGTATCTTTTAATTGGTTTTTAAGTCATGAAAAGGACATCTCTCCCAATTCCAGATTAGGTTCTTTAATAAAAGCCTTGCCAAAGGATTTTTAGCCCTGTGCTTTTCTGACACCATTTTAGCCCTCTACAAGCTTTGTGAACTTAAATTCTCCTTTATACAAGTCCTACACCTTTCTTAGCTGACTCTGTTTACCCTTGCTCTCAGTAAACTTACTCTTTATTGCAGACTTGACCATCGTATTAGGATTGGAAGTTGTTTGTTGGCTCAGTCTTCCCTCTAGACTCTCCTTTTTATAGACGACAGCTGTGTTGGCAATCCGTCAGTCCTCTGACACAGAGGTAATCTGTAATGGTAGGTGAAGGCACCTTGCTCAGCACTTCTGCAACCTCACACCTGATTTCCTTCAGAGCTCTTTGATAAATGCCATGTGGTCCTGAGAACTTACCAGCATCTTGTTTACCAATTTAAAGCCATTGCACAGAAGGTGCTAGACCATGTTGATCTAGATCTTCTGGCTTAGCTGCTACAGAGAATTTGGCTTCTCTGTCACAGTCTCTACGGGTGGTTGCCCCTTCTTAGACCTTTGTCATCAGCTCTCTCACTAGTTCCCTGCCTGGTCCCCTGCTTTTGTTGTATTTAAAGATTTCTATGCTACCACTGTGAGCATCATCTCCGGACTATTTTTTCAGACCTGCTATGTGTGCTGTTGACCCATGAGGTGCTGGAAGTTTTCCTGTTCCCACTGCCAGCGTTCAAAACACAGAACTCCCTCTGAATAACTTTCCTATTGAACCATGTAAGTATTTTTTTACTTCTTTTTGAGCTGTGGCACATGTTTTACCCGGGCTTTTAAGACAGTATTTAGCAGCCCCCAGGCTGGTTGTAGGCATCTTGCTATTTGGACTGTTCCTTTTTTTGTTGTTGGGGTGGTTTTTTTTTTTTTGTTTGCTTTATTAACTGTCTTTATTTATACGTTGTTCCAACTTATTAGTTCAGATTTCACTTTGACTGTCCTCTCTTGAAACAGTATTAACCTTACTGTATTGTGGTTGCTGTTATAGAGTAGCTCTCCCATGAATAGCTCTTACGCTAGTACCCATGCACGACTCAAGCTGCTGCTTTTGATTCCGTTATTATTTGAGATCTACTAGTTGTTCCAGGAGGCAGTCATGTATCCCTGGAATACTTTACCTCATCACAAGCTGATATACTTCATCGCATTAGGATGTGGTCTTGAGATCTCTCACTAGGAGGATATACTATGTAGGCATATGCAAAGGTTTATGAGCAATTCATATCATATGAGATGTGAGCAGCTACAAAAATGGCATTTTTAAATGGCATTACAAATTCTTACGTGAGCTTTTCACAAAGCTGTGTGAACACAGAAAATTGGCAACTGCTGTAACTCCTGTTCCAAAAGACTCATCTGTATTGCTTTATAAATATCATTCAGGATAATACGTTCCTTCTGCTGCTACTTAAGAAAACAAGCGTGTTGCGGATTACAAAATATTGTTGCTTCCCATCCTCCCATTTTGCCACCAGAGTCAGTTAAAAGGATCTGAGTTCTGACTAACCTAAGCCTTCTTGCCTTCAAGATTCCATAAACCATTTTGAATTGCGACCTTTGGCATGTGAGAGAGATGAACTGGCAATACATGTACTCCGAATACTGCTGAGCCAGGAAAAGAAGAAATCCAGGATGAAAATATGTAGAATATAATTTTATATTAATGGCTTAACATGTCTGATGTCATCAGAGGCTATATATGCATACACTGTTTCAAAGTGAAGTTATGGCAAGGTGCAGGTAGTCATTAAATTACAGTTTCCACCATGGTATTTCTCTTAATAGTAGTTGAAGAACCAATGATATTTTGTTCAGCTTTAAAACACATCTCAAAACCTTATAATAAACTTCACAAGAAAAATCTTGGCAATATCCTTTGGATTCATGTACTAAACTTAATGAGGAAGCCTTAAACAGAAGCCCATTATAATGAAATTTATTTAAATTCTTGAGCACACTATATTCATAACTTTTTAGTACTTCCCAATGAGGTGTTTACTGTATGTTTCTATAAATTACGCATTCATTGCATAAAACTGCATTCATTTCTCTAGCAGCATACTATATAAATTATCACAAAAACAGATGAACCAACAAAAGATTCTTGAATACATGTAACGTTGGTGGGCAGATAATATCGGTTATAGCTTATCTTCATGGTAAGCAGCTCTAAATGAATCCCTCTTGAATTCATTTAATTAAGAAGCTGAAAAGAAAGAAAACATGATTAAATGCTGAAAAATGCATTTAAAACATAGCATCACAATTATTTGAAAAGAATAAACAAGGACTTCAAAACATTCATTTGGAAAGTCATTTGACATTTGTGTAATAATCTCTTAAGTTTTTATATCCCATTTAGTAATTACTAAGCAAGCATGAAAGTTATCAAATAAAACTTGAGTGACTGAAACTCAATTTGCCTATTTAAAAAAAAATTAAAAAGCAAAATGCACTTCAAACATCTGTTCTCTTTAATCAAGTTCTGCATCTGCTCTTACTGCTTAAAGTGAGAGCTACCTCTCCCAGGAGATGTTTCAGATTTATTTAAAACATTCTTCCTTTACTGTTGAAGTGGCCCCAGAGTGGGGAGAGTATAGAGGTCATGGCAAGGCTCTCTAGGGTTGCAGAGTCTTAATATTTTAATAAATTAAGAAGTTTCAGATGACATTGCTGTTTCTTTACCCCGAAAGGAAACTTTGGGTTTTTTTTAAAAAAGTAGATATGTATTGTGTGTCATACTTTTCTCAGTACTTTACTAAAGAAGAGATATCTCATAAATTGGGAAACAGGAACACAGAGAGAAAGACTTGTGCACGGCTATAGACTGAGTTAACTGTACAACAACAAAAGCAAAGAACTACTGAATGGAAGGGCTTCTTCACGACCTCTAGCTTTGCATGAAAGACCTTTCATCTCCTTATAGATATGCAGTGGGCTCTAGCAGACACATGTTGTAATAATTTCATCAGTTTTCCATTGATGGTGTAATTAATTAATCATTACAAAACATAAATACAAGTGCCATAAGCTTAAAAGACTGTACCGGTGTAAAGATGTTCCCTGCTGCAAAATAATTGACAAGCTCATTAGGCAAGACATACAAACCAAGGCAGAACAGATGGCAACTGGCTGGGTGCTGGAGGGTGAGGTGGCTGTTGAAAGGGAAAAGCTAGTAAGAACAACTGCATGAAGAGGTGAATCATAGGATGCCGAGTGGAGAAGAGAACGCTGAGCACATGAGACAAAAAAAAGATAACCCAGGTCTGGGATAGCTGTGTAAGGTGATGTATAGGAAAGAAGGAACAGATGCGACGAGAAGAGAGAGGAGGAAGTGTGGGGAGAAGAGCGGGAAGGGTTGAAGATTACAATAATCAGGCAGGTAGCGTTGATAGGCTCAGGAGGGGTAAAAGACTGAATGATGGAACTGTAAGAAACACAAATACATCAGTATCATTTTGGTTAAAATTGCCACTACCATATTTATTGCTCCTTACTTTCTGCCTGCAAGCAAACTGCATCTTTAGCAGCTAAGAGATATGACATAGAATATAGATAATGTAAACACTGAAAGTTATATGGAAGTTATAAAACAAGATTAAGAGGCTAGATCCACAAAGAAGGAAAAAGCCTAAGGCAGAAAACCACAAGAAGCCAAAACACCATAAAAAAATCATAACCTAGAGGGAAGCCAAAAGGCAGAGGGTGGGGAGGGGTGGGGGGTTGGCAGGGGGAAGGGTTTCTGAAAAATCTAGAATAACAAAGTGGACAACATCTGTTGGGGTAGATCTGCAAAAAGAAAAAAGAAACCATGTCCCGTTCCGCAAAGTAGGGGAAAGCAGAACAGGAAAGGATGGCCAAACTGTGTCCTTCCAGACATAAACTAACTGGAAATGGATAGAATACTTAGGAGTAAATGGTAAACTGTAAGACTTACAGAAAAGCCATAAAAGCAAAAAGAGGCATGCTTAATGGTGGCAATCATTGAAGGAAGGTCCTACACATAGAAAAGCATGCAAACTGTTTACCACAGGAAGAAGCACACCCTTAAGAGAACTGCTATGGAGCCAGACAGCTGGAATTCAGATCTCCCATTCTTTACAGGACTAGAAACTATCCCTGAATGTAGACACTTCACATAGAGAGGAATCTGGAGGTCTGTGGATATTTTAGGACCAGTGGTTCCCAGAGTATCCAGCCCCCTATGCTGGAAGACAGGGAGCAGAATGAAGCCCCCATAATCCAAGGAGAAATGGTGAGTGGCCTGCTACAGCACTTAGACACACGTAAGTCTATGGGGCTGGATGGAATCCACCCCAGGGTACTGGAGGAGCTGGTGGAAGTGCTTACCAAGCCACTTTCCATCATTTTTCAGCAACCCTGGCTAACTGGGGAGGTCCCAGATGACTGGAGGTTA